>JARHVA010003209.1:245000-255000 GCA_037957365.1 Torreya grandis | reverse complement strand
TATGAAGTAAAGTATATGGTAATATATTATTTCTCATAAATTTTTAGAATATAATTACATGTATTATCCATAAATCATAAATCTCACACTAAAATTGATGTCTTACTCATGATAGCTTTTACTCTCTATGAAATATAAGCAAGCACAATGTTGTGAATAGCCTCAATAGAGATAGTGGATGTGATACAATTTTAAGGATGTTGATCCTCAAATTATGATTAAGTTAAAAGGGTAAGTAAATATTTTGACTTGAGAGGACATCCAATATATAGGGGAGGTTATTCCTCCATCCTATGAACATGATGTAATGTCGTGGAGGATCCTAGTTCTCCTACCTCTAAAAACTATGGATATGTTGTTGATGAGTTCTAACTCATCTATGGAGTGATTAAATCACTTATTCCAAATAAAATATTGCTCTATTTTTTTAGGGATGTATTTGGTATTTTTATTTTAATGTGACACATATGGATAAGGAGGAGAAAGTGGTGACCACAATGAAATATCCCTTGTAGAATCAGTATTGGTACCATGAAAGTTACACAAGTGCCTAGGTGGGGAAGATGAACATGGTATTAAAATATACACTCATACATGTGACTAATTATAATTTAAGTGTCTCTTATATGCTCTAAAGTTATGGACCATATGTTCCTAGTCATTGTGAAATATACAAAATTGCACTAGACGATGATGTCCAAAATCTTCCCTCAAAAACCTTGGTGTTGGTGGGAATGGGGTCAGAGCTAACAAATTATAAGGTAAAATAGTATGCATGATAGGATACCATAAAAAATTAATCAAATAAGAATTATTATTGTTAGATATGCCACTAGGAAGATCAATATGAAATAAATCATCATACATATTAAAATAAGAAAGAGTAATCATGTTAATGCTAGAGTGGAAGGATGTTTGTTCATGAGATTATTGAATGGATGATTTATAACATAAGATTTTTATGTGTTTTTCTTGGGAATATATAAATAAAAATGGAACATCTAACATGTAATGATCATAATAATCAGGGATGGTGAGATCCACATTTAGGGATTCAACCATAATGTCACTATAAGTGTTATTAAAATGAGATTTATTTGAAATAATAATTATTGTGGGTATTTATTCCAATGATATTTTGAGAAAATGAGATCACAAGGTAGGAGGAAATTAAGATATGATGCTAGGTGGAAGGCCAAAATTTTTTATTTTAAGGTTGATCTCATCAAGTTCATCATTGCCATAAATCCAGAAGGTTGGGTGGGATATTATCCACAAGCTTGGGGTGACCACTATAACCTCTAACTAAATTGATAGGATAGTTAAAATGTTAATTATCATGAAAAACTAATACTTGTAATAGGTTAGGGTATGGATTTTAAAGACACCATGCTGTTTAAAATTTTCATGATCCTAAAGATTGGTGTCACCTTGAATTTTGTAAATTACTGGCATGTGAAAGAAGCTATAACCTTTACATGATAAGCCCAAATGTAACCAAGAAAGATATTATAGGATAAGGAAAAATTGAAAATCATAACCTTCACCCTAAATATTCTAGGAGGCCACATGATATGAATCCAAATACAACCCATGGTGGCATTTGTATTTAGCCAAATCATTGGCATATTCAATGAATGTCTTATGATTATTTGTAAAATACCTAAAGGATTTAATTAATTCTAAAGAGGTGACACAAGTATCTAAAAATTCATAAATAATGAATATATTTACTTGGACATCACTTATTTTAATGATAATAGAGTATGGTCATGCACATGAAGAATTATTTCATCAAGGATCATAGCTTGAATTTGAAATATAAGGCATAGGCCATTATCTTATCAACTTGGATAGATAATTCTTTTAATTTTTGAATGATACTTTCCTTGGAACTAGTCAAGGTAGCTTCTTTCCCCATATGGTTGGTTGAGTAATGTTCATGTAAAAAAGTGTTCACATTAAATGATTATGGTGTTTATGAGAGGTATGCATAAGCTCAAGGAAAGAAGTCTAAGTTGGGGGATTAAAGAGTTATTCAATGGGATCCCATTATTCAAGGTTAAGTTAAACTAGAGATAATTAAAATTAAGAAACAAAGGTATGAATGACCTCACATTTAAATACAAAGGTTATAAACCTTGATTTTGCTTATTTTTTATTTGTTTGGATGGTATCACCTCACTTGATATATTGGAAGCAATTATAGACAACTATAAATCAAAATATAATATCAATCAAGTCAATACACTAAATTTTTTAGATGATTTTATTGGAATAGGTGATATTTTTATTAAAAAAAAAGTGTTGGTACAGTTGAATTAAAATATATTTTTTCATTGTATTATCTTGTTCGAGTTCATCACATTTTCATGATTTTTTGGATTTTGATAATTTTGAGGGAAATATGACTAAAATGTGACCTTTAGGATAGGATTTAATATGTTTTATAATCTTTGGTATGTGTCTTAAGTTGATATTGAGTTTTTTGACAATAATAGATGTGAGCTATAATGTGTTTATGTTAACTGAGCTTTCTTCACAACTAGAGGACAACTAGAGGAGCTAGGGTTAACTAATGTTTCTATGAGATTTTTGGGGTAAAGCTAAATGTGGTTTATTTTGAATTTATTAAGAATTATTATGTTATTTAGTTTTAGTATTATTTTTTTGGGAGTGATTAGGAAGATGTTTTTGAAATATCTCAAGGTAAACATTAGCTTAGTTAAGTGCATCATGCTTGACATGACCTTCATGGTGTTTAGAATTTTTTTCAAAGGATTGATAACATTATTTTATCATAGCATCATGTTCAAAGTTAAAATCAAGGATGAAATCATATGTTAAAGTGTGAAGGGAATGGTAATGTTTCATGGATGACCCTAATTGGCATGAAACCAACAAAAAAAAGTATCATCATACCAATGATGTTTTGGTCATGAATCATCAAGTGTTTTTGGTTGAGGCCTAAGAAGTTCTCTCTTATGATCTTCATGGCTAATATTTTTAATAGTATTATTTTTTTTAATGATGTTTGGAAGGAGGATGTGGGTGAAAGGGACATATGTAATTGGTTGAGAAAGAGTCACATTTTGTGAAACACCTAGCATGATTGCATTAATAATCATCTTAGAATCATAAGTGTCACTAACACCATCATTAATATCTCATTTTTATTGGGTCTCATAAGCATTGATAAATTTTTTTAGGTTGAGTCACCTTAAAATATCTCATGAGGTGGTCTTATATTTTAGCTTGACTGAAGGATTATTTCAATGATTTAGAAGAGGACATAATTTTGTATTATAATATTAGTTCTAAAGTAATTGTAAAAATCTTGAAAATAATTTAATCATACATGTTATGATAAGATTTGTTAGCTAATAATTTCCAACATTTAATTAATTCATGTGTTGGCTCCTTATCCACCTTTTTAAAATTAAAAAAGTTATGTAAGTTGTTTTTAAGTCTTAATATTAGAACTTGTGGATCAATGCATTCACAAAGCCTTATAAATTGGTGTAGGAGATAGGATTGAGTTGATTTAACTATTTTAAATCATCACCAATGAAGGATTTAACAAGTAGTTTATTAGTTTAATAGGTGTTAAGATTAATCCACTCCTTGTAAAGATTCACAAAGGCTTTAAAGTGTAAAGTGGGATCAATATATCTATCATATGTGATGTTTGGGGTGATTCAACCAATTTATATGGTTGAAATACAATATTTTAAGGGTTTTTTTAATGTGTTTGATGACTTTATTGTGAATTAGAGGTTAAGGGATGAGATTCCCAAGATGATCCAAAAGAGGAGTTAGGGGACATTTATTTGGAACTCCCCACTAAATTTGTTGAGGTTTATTATACATTTATAGAATTTGAATTTTCATTTTCATGAATTGGTTAGAACTATTTTATTACATGTGAATATTTTGATTCAAAACTTATATCCTCACTTGAGTAGTGTCAAGTGCATTTTTAATAATTTTAGAAGCTTGAGTCGTATGTTGACTAGAGTGAAAATATTGGGTAGCACTAGATGCATGATTTGCATTGGTGTTAATGTTGAAATTTTGAACACTAAAGCTTGTACCAACCATACTTTTAGCTAAGTTAGGCATGGTGGATTACGAAGGATTGGAGGAAGTTTTGAATTGATTGACCCCAAGTATATAGAAAATTTTCTTGTAAAGGATTTCAAGAAAAAGATCCATCATGAGGGCATGAATTTAATCATGGGATTTTCCTATACATTTGATATGTTCTTGAATATATACTTAAATATAATTATGATGGTCTTACAATTCACCCTTAGAATCATATTCTTTATGGAGTTTATTATTATCCCTATATCTTATGTTAACATTAAGGTTATGATTAATGTATTTTTTTAATCATATCCATTATACAATCATTACAAGGATTTTATTGATAAATGGGAAAATGATATGCATAAGGATTGTGAGAATTATTTCTAGTGTTAGTCATATACATGGTATTAGGATTGAAATTCTTGTTCAATTTTACCTTAGTGATTCATGTGGAAATAATCCTTTGTAGGAATATAATGATAATATTTACAAATTCTAAAGTAAAATACCTTTGGAAAAAATGTATGTTTAAAAAATTGGGAGAGATATAAGAAGCTAGGAAAATAAATGTGAAAATGACCCTGTATAGAGGTGGGGTAAGACTCATGTCAAGTAAACCAAAATTTATATATGTAAAATACAATAAACAATATAAATATCCTCTAATACAGGAAAAGGGAGAAGATCATATTATATCCAACATACATAAAATATGACACATCATAAACTAGGGTGGAGCTATAATAAAGAGGTATGTGTAAAGGGCTATCAAGGATATAATTATAAATTCTATGCAAGAAACTGAAAAACAAAAACTTGTCCAGATCCAAGATGTGAACAAGGTAAGCTAAAGAGAGAGAAATGTCATTTGGCAATAAGTAACAAGTATCTAAACTAATTATTTTAATCTAAAGGTATATAAATATGGTTATAACAAAATTTAAAGACAAATACACTAACAAACATAAACTACTATAATCATGTAAGACAAAAACATACAAAAACATATATCCCCCTTATCTCAAGTGGAACTTTGTGAGAGATGTTATAGGTGAATATCAAGATATAAGGAATAAGATATAAGTATCCTTACTTTGGAACTCCAAATACTAGATGTATCTTATTAGGAAACTTCTCCTTATGACCTTAAAATACCTTATGCAAACATAGACCTTCACAAGTATAAGCTTCTATACACATGTTCATTTTATTCTATTGAAGGCATGTTTTTCATGTGCAATTAGAACATAATATGTTTTACTTGTATAAAATGGAATTTGGGAACCCTATATATATTGGTTAAAATCCTAAAATTAACCTATCAATTATGTTTATGGACTCAACCTAGATCAATATAGTATAATGAAATTAACAAATATAGTACTTCATTGGTCGTAACTAATATAGTAAAAAAGATGGTAGTATACATAAAACATTTTTTGACCATGGAAAATAAAGTCAAAAACGGACCATATTAGGAAAAAATGGTGTCATACATGTCCAATACAATATAAAATATAGAGAAAACTATAGGATTAGATCAATGTGGTTGAGTTAGTAGGAAATGGCACCAAGATAAGCAAAAGAGGTAGAAGGATGGGTAAATAGAACTATATTTTGATAAACATATTAGATAACATGATAATGATTATAATTAGGTATAATATATGATCATATGTGAATCTCTCACAAATTATTGTGATCCATCCCACCTATAGTTTTTCACTCCTTAGGATGTGCACTCGAATATTGAGGTGTCAATGAGTCTTTTAAGATAAACTATTAGTAAGTAAAAAATATAGGTATTTATAGTAATCAATCATGTCCTAATATTTATGTACAACATATTTCATCATTCCATACTAGATCACCTACTAATAATGGTTAAAATATACATATACATCTAAACTAATATGTGTGTTTTAGAAGAGCTTCAAAGGACTCCTCAAGTGCATTATCACCATATCTCTCTTTTAGATGATGATTTAGGTTATTATCTAGATAAAAACAATTTATATGATATTTTTTTTGACATGTATAACCCCTAATTTTAAACCTATATATTTATTATTGGTTAGCCATGTTCACCTATCTATTATGTTTCATTTATACATCCTACTATATCATTGTTTCTACTTTGTATGTTTATTTTATATGGCATACCTTTCATGTGTCTTCCTCCATGAGTTTATGCTTCAAATATACATAGACATATAAACTAATATGTGTGTTTTATAAGAGCTTCATAGGACTCGTCAAGTGCATTATCACCATATCTCTCTTTTAGATGATGATTCAGGTTATTATCTAGATAAAAAACAATTTATATGATATTTTTTTTGACATGTATAACCCCTAATTTTAAACCTATATATTTATTATTGGTTAGAAGTGTTCACCTATCTATTATGTTTCATTTATACATCCTAATATATCATTGTTTCTACTTTGTATGTTTATTTTATATGGCATGCCTTTCATGTGTCTTCCTCCATGAGTTTGTGCTTCAAATATACATAGACATCTAAAATAATATGTGTGTTTTAGAAGAGCTTCAGAGGACTCCTCAATTGCATTATCACCATATATCTCTTTTAGATGATGGTTTAGGTTATTATCTAGATAAAAACAATTTATATGCTATTTTTTTGACATGTATAACCCCTAATTTTAAACCTATATATTTATTATTGGTTAGTCGTGTTCACCTATCTATTATGTTTCATTTATATATCCTACTATATCATTGTTTCTACTTTGTATGTTTATTTTATATGGCATGCCTTTCATGTGTCTTCCTCCATGAGTTTGTATGTTTATTTTATATGGCATACCTTTCATGTGTCTTCCTCCATGAGTTTATGCTTCAAATATACATAGTCATATAAACTAATATGTGTGTTTTAGAAGAGCTTCATAGGACTTGTCAAGTGCATTATCACCATATCTCTCTTTTAGATGATGATTCAGGTTATTATCTAGATAAAAAACAATTTATATGATATATTTTTTGACATGTATAACCCCTAATTTTAAACCTATATATTTATTATTGGTTAGAAGTGTTCACCTATCTATTATGTTTCATTTATACATCCTAATATATCATTGTTTCTACTTTGTATGTTTATTTTATATGGCATGCCTTTCATGTGTCTTCCTCCATGAGTTTGTGCTTCAAATATACATAGACATCTAAAATAATATGTGTGTTTTAGAAGAGCTTCAGAGGACTCCTCAAGTGCATTATCACCATATCTCTCTTTTAGATGATGATTCAGGTTATTATCTAGATAAAAAAACATTATATGATATTTTTTTTGACATGTATAACCCCTAATTTTAAACCTATATATTTATTATTGGTTAGCCGTGTTCACCTATCTATTATGTTTCATTTATATATCCTACTATATCATTGTTTCTACTTTGTATGTTTATTTTATATGGCATGCCTTTCATGTGTCTTCCTCCATGAGTTTGTGCATTGTCTCATCTTACTCTAATTTTCAAAATTTTGTTTCATGATTAACTTACATTAACATTATTCCAACCCCTTTAGTTGATGTTGTTTGTTATGTTATACTTTCCCTTTCTCTTTGATTATTAATCAAATTATAAATATTGTTTGTATTTATTGATGATGATAACATACATATCAAAACCTTCCATCCTAAAATTAATTGAGTTTTATAGGTATGTTGTTTGGAATCCTCTTCTTATTATTTATTCCTAATTGTTGACCCTTGCCTTGCATGTTTGTACCCCTTAACCCCTCTTATAACTCCTCTTCTTCTCTCTTATGGATTGTACCCCATGGCTTGATTTATTTCCTTCATTGGTTTCTCTTAAAATTTCTCCTCAGTTGTATTTATTTATTAATTGAGATTATCTTTCTTCTACTTGTTTACACCCATTGGTTTCCTCAATGTGAAAACAACAAAAAACATATAAATCAAAAATGCAATTGCCTATGTATTTTTTGATGGATGTTTATCATGATTACATACCTATGTTATAGGTTCATGTATACATGTTACACATATACTTATAATGGTAATATTTAAGTGGGTGAGATGTAGGATATACAAGTTATGCATGATCATGGAATTACATGTGCTATGTGGCTTCATTTTCTCACACACCCTAAGGTCATTGTCACATTGGTGGTATTATTTATACTAGGGGAATATATATTGTAATACCCCTCGTATGAAGCCACTTTTTCCTTACAAATTCAGGGTGTTTACCATGTGTGATGATCATTAGTTTGTGTATAAATTCAGATTTTGGCTCCTTTCATCTGCTAATGGTTAAGCAATTGTTATTAAATTTAAGGAGGATTAATTAAATTTAATCTAGCACATCCTAATCACATATTTTATAATTCCTAAAATTTTTAATAATTTAAAGTGGAAATTAAAAGAGTCATAGGCCTCCTAGAAAGTCTATGAGCCCTATCAAGTAGGCTTTCTAGAAAGTCTACAACTCTTAGGATCCTAGCCTAGGTTTGGTAAGCTTATCCTTCTAGTTGGAGTGTGTTGATAATTTTGTAAGAGTATTAAATTAATTTTTAAGAAGCCTATGTGGACATGTAATTCATTTATTAATTTTGTAAGGAAGTGGGTTTACTTGTGAAAGAAAACATGCATGTTGTTTATAAGATAGTTTAATGAGAAATATAGGAAAAGTGTGGACTTGATAGTAAACTTGTTGACCATTGTAAGTAAAGTACAAAGTTAAATTACTCATGTAATTAACCCACATGGCCTTATAAAAAATGTATTGGTATTTAATGACAAGAAAAGGACCCTTGTAAGGAGGGTACTCCCCTCCATTAATGAAATTGATGGAGTCTTGAGGGAGAAAATTCTATGTAACCTCCCACCAATGAATCTTTTTGGTTATTGACTAACCATGGAGGAGTTTTATGAAGGAGGAGATTGGGAGAATATGGGATCATCTTAGAGCCTTGGAGGCATGGTTGTTGTTTTTATAATGGTGAAGGAGAGGTATGTCTTCTATGTTTCATTTTCATTTATGCATCTTGTATTTGAGACTAGTTGCAATTTGAGTTGTAAGATTTGTAACAAATAGAGTCAAGTAAATACATGATTTTAAAATGTTTAAAATCATAGTAAGATTATAAAGTTTCTTTCACCCTCTATCCTTTGATAAAAATTTTAATTAAAATGGAAGGACTTTTTTGTATCTCTCCCTCTCCCTCTCTCATTTTTGACAAAGCATAATACCCCTTATATGTAAAATAGTTATTTTGCATGTTTCTCTTATTATTATTATTATTATTATTAATAGTAATAATAATAATAATAATAATAATAATAATAATAACAACAACAACAAAAACAACAACAACAACAACAACAACAACAACAACAACAATAATAATAATAATAATAATAATAATAATAATAATAATAATAATAATAATAATAATAATAATAATAATAATAATAATGATGGAAAGATTGAAATAATCCCTTGATCATAATAGAGGAATGTTGGGCTCTATTAGGGTTAGAGAGGATTGTAGGAGTGGATATTTTTCATGGGAAATGGCAATGATTATGTGGGAGGAAATATGAATATCCAAGGTGTTACACCTTAGGGATTTCAAGAAGAGATTGGGTGAGAATGATCCATTGGGATAGAGAAAGATAATATGCCAATCAATTTGGGAGATGCAAGAGTAGATCAATGTAGAGGTTATAATATACCACTCAAAAAATTACCATAATCAATGTTGCCTAGAGACACTACCACATGCACCTGAGTCAATGATAGAGGAGGATATAAATAGATCCTTCTCATCAGTGACAGAGGCATCTAAATGGAAAACTAACATGTTAGAACTTAAAAATATTTAGTGCATAGTGCATCATGTGGA
>JARHVA010003209.1:122500-240000 GCA_037957365.1 Torreya grandis | reverse complement strand
ACAACTACCCTTTAGAAAAATTATATCTAACTTGAATTTTAGGGTGTTCTCCCTTATGTATTTTTATTTTTATAATTACTAATTTTGTATAATGCTTTGATCTATAGTTGTTATGACTATAGTTAGTTGTTGGGTAGTGACCTTTTTTGTACCTCTAGTGGGTAAGTTTGTGTTCATATGGCTTGACCTTGGTTAGATTTTGAAACCTTCTCAAGATATGGAACTTCTTTGAGTGGTACAATATTTGGATTTTTAGACTATATTATTTAGACCAAAGGAGCATACATTCCTTTATTATTGCCTTTGATTCTTGTTTACACTCTTACGCGTTAGTGATGTTGGGTAAGCAAACACACCTTAGGTATGTCAAGATTATTTGAGATAAGTGATAGTTTGAGTGTGTTATTTCATCTTTTTTATTGACACATAGAGCTTATATAAGGTCATTTGAGTTGTGTTAGTTTATCCCTTATTGTCTTAGATTTCTAACCTATTTCAGTGATGGCATATCTTGTATGAGAATCTTCACAAGTTCAAGTAGATAACTACATCCTACCTTTATTTCAAGGAGTAGATATTTAGGCTACTCAAGTTGTTGGGGCATTAGTTCTAGGTTATGGTTGCCTTGTCTTCATCCTCGTGTGAGCTTATAACTTTTTTCTAACATCTTATGAAACTCAATCTATGTTTTAATTTTGTTAAAAAAAATATTTGTTGAGTTGTAGATATGGTGGTTTGATAGAGATGATTATATTATTGAAAATTCCCATTTTTTGTGTGCCCTTGGGAGCTACAACCACATTGTGTTATAGTGGAAAATTATTCCATGGCATTCCATAGTATGGTATATGTATCATAAATAATTATTATCTTAGTTTTCTCTTATATTTGTTGATACTAGATGAATTTTAGGTTTTCTTATTGAATTAAGGAAATCAAGAAAATAAAATTCAAATAGACCTTCTCTTTAGGACATTATATTTGTCTCTCTCACTTAATAAGGATTTAAGTCATATTAATGGACTATCATGTGATGTAATAATTTTGAAAGTTGTTATTGAAGTTAACTCTCACCTACAAATTTTTTTATTCTATAGTTTTTATAAAACCTGTTGTGGGTCTAGAAAACATAATAAATTGAATAAACCATTTGAATAATATTGTCTACCACACTTTTTTACATAACATTAGATGATTGGAATTAATAGTTAAACATTTAAGCATAATTAAATTAATTAAATTTAAAAAATTGACATACTTGGGTTTTGGGACCAAAAAAAAATTAGGCATGACATTTTGATATTAGAGCACAAGTTCATCACTAAGAACTCTAGGTAAATCAGTATGATCGGTTCTATTACCTTCCACAGCAGACCAAAAACATGATGTGTAATTTTAGTTTGGCCTATGATGGTTAGAATGATTTCATGAGACTTATTGTAGACATATATACTATTTGTGATGGATTTAGCTTTGTTTTTATTCAGTTTCATAGTAATTATGATTCATGAATTGGTCAAATATAGAAAATATGTATATTTTTCTATTATACTTTTGAGGCATTGGGGTGTTATGTGTGGGATAATTTCTTGTTGTTTTTAATTAGATAACATTAGTGATGGATGTTTTTTAGTGATGTGAAGTTATATAAGAGACATGTGTACTTTAGTTATGACTATTGAGATGACTTTGATCCCTGTGTATTATCAATGGAGTTGTTCCATCACATTGTGATGTGTTTTTACTCCCATAGACCCATTGTTTTGAACAAATGTATCATTTCTTAGTGTTTCAATAAACTTGGTAGTAGTCCATGTATGTGTGTAAGTGATGCCCCTTGATTTAACCCTACATCATCTTATATATATATATTGAGCTTCTTTAACAAACTCATCCTTTTTACATAACAATATTGTTGTGTGATCATGATGTTTATGTTATATTGAAAAATGATAATTATGGTATGTAGCTAAAGTTAATTTTATAAATGTAAATGTACTTTTAATGGACCATGTGCATATAACAACTATGTGAAAATGTTGTGTAGGGTAATACTCATTCATGTAATCAAATAAATCCTATGTGAAACTATTGTCATGTAGTGTGGTGTTGTGTTGTGTAACCCTACATTGCTTTAGTAATTGAGTATTGATGAAAGTATGGGGTTTGAATGAGGTGTATAAAATTATTCATACTAGTTTGAATTGGGTTACAGGGTAGGAAGTGGAGTTTTACCTAGGCTGAAAAACCCACTATTCCACTTTGCATGAAGTAGCACCCTAAATCTTTTAGATGAGTACACCATGGGCTCTTCTTATATAATGGTCACTTTATAAATGATTTTTCCCTTCACTCACCACTTAATGGTTGTTGAAATAATAACATTTGTGATTAACACTCTATGTTTTAGCCTTGTGTACCTTATTTTTAAGGCATATAGATAATGATATTACAAATCTATTACTCTTATCTCTGAGAGGCAATTGAGGCTTATTTATGCCATTATCCCCTCATGTGGTTTTCTTAGCCACATAGTGCAAGTAATGTGTAATTCTCCCCCTATTTTTATGTTGAATTTTATTTTAAATTGGTTGGTAATTTAATTTGATTTCAAAACTAGCACCTCTTTGCTTCTCTTGAATTTAAAAATTTAAGAAGTTATTTTATCAATTATTAAGTTGGTTTTATTTAAATTATAATATTTTATTATTCATATTTATGACTCTCTTTTGTGTCCACTTGAATTTTGTTCTATTTAAATTATTGAGTGAATTTATTTTAATATTTCATTTCGTTGATTAAATATTGGTTTGTGTATGTTTGTAATGTGAATATTTGTTTACCTTTTATAGGTATGGTGGAGAAGATGATAGTTTGTTCACCAAGATATAGGGTTACATCGAGAACTTATATGGGTAGGTTCATGACACCATCCTTCCCTTGTTAGATGTGGTGCTTTCATATATGATTTAACTAAAGTGCTTGTTTTCATGTTTATTTGGAGGTTTAAGGAAGTTTTTTTTATTTTTTATAGGATTTAGCTAAAGCACTTGATTTATTATTTTCTTTAGAAGTCTAAGGATGATTTTTATTGAGAGGTGTAAGTAGTATTTTTCTCAATATCTCTAAGGTTTTTCACTTCAAAGCTAAAATAATTACTCTTTTATTCCAACACAATGATGTTGTCTTATTCATATGGTACTTGACTTTACATAGTGAAATTTAGCCATGGAATGGTATTAAGTTTTGTCCAGTATGATCTTAAAATACAATTGTACTTGTGTTTCACATGATAATTATTATAAATTATTTGGCATAAAAAATTCTTAGGGGTATCAATTGAATTGTGATAGATTATGGATAGCAGTATGGCACTAAGTAAACCACATGAGATAATTAGTATTAATTACTTGACTTAAAACCTATAGGATAAATATTAAATTATAATTTTAATAGTTAAAACAAATACATACTAAAAAAATGATGACCAAAATCAAGAATTTTATACTTTGTAATAAGAGAAATCATTGTTAAGATACTTAAAATGAAATTTTGTATGGCATGTAAACCTTGTTGAAAATGTTGAGAATAATATAAACTTTTAAAAGGATATTAACTTAATCAAATCATCAATGGGCACTATGTTTCATTCACATGGTTCAAAAAAATAAGAAATATTTAATTTTGTTACAAATTGTGTCAGCTTGAGTTGAATTAATTAATAACCTAGTGTACCCTTTAGAAGTGTATTGGTATTTCAACACAGTATTTTTTTAGTGCATCAAAGACAATGATTTTATAAAAGGGTGATAATGTAATACCCCTCATATGGATTCACTTTTGCCTTGCCAATTTGAGGCATTCATCATGTGCGATGACCCCTAGTTTGTGTATAAATTTAAATTCTGGTTCCCTTCATGTGTTAATGGTTAAATATTTGCTATTAAACTTAAAGAGGCTTGATTAAATTTAATCTAGCACATCCTAGTCAAATAATTTATAATTCATAAAATTTTAAATATTTTAAATTATAAATTAAAAGGATTGTAGGCCTCCCAAAAATATTATGATCCCTATCAAGTAAGCTTTCTAGGAAGCCTAAAACTCTTATTACCCTAGCTTGGGTTCGGTAGGCTTGTCTTACTAGTTAGAATGTGCAGATAGTTTTGTAAGAGAATTAAATTAATTTTTAAGAGACCCATGTGGACATGTAATTAATTTATTAATTATCTAAGTAAGTGGGTTTAATTATATAAGTAAACCCACATGTTGCTTGTAAGAGAATTTAATGATAAGTATAATAAAATTAAGGGTTTGTTAGTAGACTTGTTGACCATTGTAAGTAAACTAAAAGGGTGGGTTACTTGTCCAAGTAACCCATATAGCCTTGTAAGAAAGGTATAGGTATTTTACAACAAGAAAAGGACCCTTGTAAGGAGGGTAATCCCCTCCATTAAAGAGATTGGTGGAATTTTGAGGGAGAAAAATCTATTTAACCTCCCACCAATGGCTCATTTCATTTGTTGGCTAACCATGGAGGATCTTGATGAAGGAGGAGCTTTGGAGAAAATGGGATCATCTTAGATTCTTGGAGGCATAGATGTTTCTTATCAAATGGTGGATGAGAGGTAGGTCTTATATGTTACCTTTTCCTTTGTGTGTTTTGTGTTTGAGACTAAGTTGTGTTTTGACTCATAAAATTTATAACAAATAGAATCAAATAAATAAATGATTTAAAAATGTTTAAAATTATAATAGGATTAGCCAAGTTAGTATAACCTCTCTCCTCTGATAGAGTAGTTAGTTAAAATGGAAGGACTTCTTTGTAACTCTCTCTCCCCCCCCCTCTCTCTCTCTCTTTCAACAAAGTACAATGCTCCTTATATATAAAATAGTTAATTTACATGTTGCTAATAATAATAATAATAATAATAGATTATTCATTTTCCCTCATTTTATACATATAAGAGTTATATATAAATATAATTTATTTATTTAATTAAAATAAATAAATGAAAAATGAAATGAAATGAAATTGGAGGCTAATATTTATATATTTATATTGTATTAAAAATAAATAAATATGCATATGTATAATAAAATAAAATGGGGATTAATTTTTTTGTTAAATAATAAATTTTAAAAAATTAGGGGAGGGAGGGTGTCCAACACCTTCCCCACATAATGTATATGTGGAGAGGAAAGTATAGATAACCCTCCCAACCCTCAATAAGGGTGGGATGGTTGTAACCATCCCCTGTTCCACTGGTGGGATTGAGCAATCGAGACTAGATAGTCTTATCATCAGTGCAACAATTACATCATTACTAAGGTTTGTGCCCTTATCTTATTATTTGTTCTTTTAATTTATGTTTTTTTCTTAATATAAAGGGTTTCAAACATTTTAGTCCTTAATAATTTTGTCATATATTTATAAATATTATGATTTTATTATTCAAAATATTTACATTAAAAAAATTATATTATTTCATTCGCATTCAAATATATAAACCGCCCATTTAATCTCAAACAAGAAACTTACTCTCCTCTTACGAAAGAAAATGTATACATATTTGTAAATTTTGAGTTTAATTTTGTATAACTTATTTAGATAGAGGCATAATTATAATTAATATTATATTTTAATCGTGTGTATATTTTAATATGAAAGTATATTCATATTCTATTTATTCAAGCATATATCATATACTCAAATCGTCGTCACTCCCCTAAACTAAGAAACACTCTATGTAAATGTACAATTGAATGCTTGCTAAATATAGTTAAATATTACATATGATATAAGCCTTAACCATAGTGAAATATTAATAAAAATACTATGAAATGTTTACGAAAGTATTAAAACACAATGTATAAATAAAGTTAAACTATGAACAAAATGTGATATAGACATGAAATTGAGATATTGGGATATATTAGAGCATTATTAAAAAACCCTCGATATTGGGAACTAATTTTAATAGGATATAAAATATGAAAATAATAATTAGATAATTTTTAATTTCATGAACAATTTTTCATCATTTTTTCTTGTCTCCAAAGTTAGTTTGGAATCAATGAAAAATTAATTATCCAAAAATATAAAATTTTCAAATTTAAGAGTTGTAATAAATTTATAATAGATTAAAATTATTAATTGAAAAACCAAATAAATTCTTTACTGCTATTTACTTTTTGAATAAAATGGATTTTGAAGCCAAACTTACGAAGAAATTTCAATACACTTTTCAACCTATTAAAGTCATTTTAGAATGCTTATGAAAATTGTTGTTTTCTTCCAGATAAAAATATTATAATACCTAAAACACATTACCTCTAGCTTAAAAAATATGTTATAATGATTATAAAAAATTATCTACTTATTCGTGTATTAATACAAGGGTACTTTTGTACCTAGTTTATCAGTTTGGAGTTTTTTTTATATATCATTTAGTAGTATAAATTATTGATTTGTTTTGTTTAATTGTGTTATTTCCATTAAAAATTATTTTGTAGCTATCTTACACCCCTTAATCTTATGATATACATTTAAAATCTTAGTTCAAGTTTCAAACTGTAAATGCATTTTTTAAGGCTTTAGTTGTCCTATATATATGTCTAGGGAAGGCTTTCTATTAGCCGTAGAATGTACTTTGGGTTTAGTTCATGATCAAACTTTAGAAGTATAAAAAAATTTATTCCCACATGTTTGGATGCTTCATATAACTCTTGGTAACACCTAACTACACATGGCCAATTAGTGGTTATGGTGTTATATGTAAGGGTAATTGGATTAAGCTTAGACGTACACTAAATGGTGAAAATCAAACACCTTCACATTTGAACTAACACTCATTTTGGTAAGGGGTAAACTAAAATCATCCCTAATTGTATGTATGAATATGGTCATTTTAGATACAAATTTAACTTGTGGATTTGGCACGGGCATAGGTAACTAACTTTTTATCAAAATTTTAGAGATTAAGAGGTGTTAGTATAATTAAGATGAACTATCATACCCAAAAACTATAACAATAAAAACATGCACAAAAATAGGAATTTTTCTTTTTATCAATATCCAACACAAATACTATATAACTACATTTCACATTGGCTCACCATCTTTGTGGCATGAGATGCACAATCATCTATACAACCCACATTCCCAAATAACATGAAGGTAATGCGAAAGTGGTTGCATGGTAACTAGGTAACCGTGTATGTCACACTTAATATAATATCTTATTAGCTCTCTCACAAGACTAAAAATATCTAAGTGGTCCTAGTGGGCCCATAACTATAAGGACTAAAATGGATGCATAACTAAACAAAGGTGTGTTCAAGCAACCACTATCTTGAACAAGATGTTTTAACTCACAATGGTATTCAAGGAGAGTTCTAAGTGGTTTTGACCAATCACATGTCTCAATTCATAATTAAGTCAAAAATAAAGCCAAACTTCACATTGACTTGGTTGAGAGAAAAGTGCTTAAATAAATATCATTTGGTCCCCATAGGACTTTAAAAGGTGTCTAAAATATCTCATTTAAGCCCATGAGAATAGAGCAACCTATTTCCACCATTGAATAAAATCAAATATAAATATCTTTATAGAGGCCATAAGGTCTTAACTTTAGTTAATGAATTAAAATCTCAAATTTTTGAAAGGAAGGAGGAGGTGTAGGAGGATGACTCTTCCATAGTCATCCCTCATTTCCTTCCCAATCCCTAGACAACTACCATTAATGGAATCTCCAAGATTTTGGTACAAACTATTTATTTCAATTTAAAATTTATATCATGATACAAATATGTGTGAATTAGTTTTGTAGGTAACTAGTTTGATAGAAAGTTTATAAGAGGTCTTAGTCTCCCACAGTTTCCAAATAGATCTCGAGAACTTCAAACTCCACCACATCCATTAATGCCTACCACAAGGTTTAAGGAGAATATTTTATAATCACTTAGTTTTAGGTATTAAAATTCATTTTATATAATATAGGGAACAAAAATAATAGGGTATCCTTTTAGGTCTTCCCATTTTAGGGCTTCCAATAACCCACAATTGTCAAAATAGGTCAAATGAACCTCTCAAGGACAAAATAGTTAAATATTAAAATCCATGAATTACCAAGTCCCCAACCCATTTTCATGTGGAATATCATTCTAAATTAATGGGGGTTCATTTTGGGTTCCTCCACCTCTAGGCCTCCAAGGCTCTACAATTGGTTTCAAAAAATCAAGTGCACTCGGTTGAAAGAAGTTTAAAGCATCTCTAATAAGAAGGGGGTTATATCTATAAAATTATAAATTTATAGGTCTGAAAATTTATTTTTGTATGAAAAAATAGTGGGGGTCCCTTTTGAGGCCATGCCATCCCTCAGCCTTCAACTTGCCCAAATCGGCCATAATAAATTGCATAGTGGTTAGCTAAAAGTTTTTGGTTTCAATAATATCAAGCAGGTTCAAAATTTAGAAAAGGGGTAATATTTAATTAAATTATATTAAAAAATATATAAAATTCATATAAAAATAATAATAATAATAATATATATATATATATTTTTTAATAATACAACAAAAGAATGTTTAGCAATAGAATAAAATTTGGTTAAATGTAAAGTTCATGGTTTAATGGGTCAGTGGTCAACCCTTATTAACCTCCCCCATGCTATTAATAAGGACATTTGGATCATCACATGGCCATGCAATTCCTTAACCACATTCAAAAGTATTTTAATGCTAGTCACTTACCCCCACACTATTTTTTAAGGTTCTCATGCCTTTGTTATGTGGTCACATAGGTGACCACCAGCCAAATTTATAAGATACCCTAGGAAGTTAAATATAGTGCCATTCAAGAGGGAATGTGTGCTAAAAAATTACCCTACAGATAAATAAATTTATAAAATTCATAATAGGATAATCATGAATCAAAAAAATATGAAACAAGTAGCTAAAATTTTAGAATTTCTTAAGTTTTTATCTAAGATTATTGAAAGTCCTCCCAATCATTATTTAACATGTGAATAAATTAGACAAAGTACGACCATATTACAAAGGAGGTATAAGGATTTTTAGTAGTGAAACTTTTAAAATTCATATAAATTCACCTGTAAGTCCTAAATTGTACTATAAATTATATTAATTCTTTGATTAACCTATTTTATAGTATGATTAAAATTAGGAAAAATTAGAATGATTTTAAGTGTGTAAAAATTATACAAATGATTTTATCCTTTCTTGGCTTCATACGAAATAATAAAATTCAAAAAATTTGGGAGATAAATTTTATTTTCAAATAATTATAAAAACACAGAGAAATATATGTCTAACCAAAATTCATAATTTAATTTTTAACATTAAATAATTAATTCATCACTTTTATAGTTTGATCCAATCAATAGGAAGGGTAACTAAGAGATATAGAATCATCATGTTATTTTCCAATGACTATTACAATTTGCATCCATTATATACATATTTTCAAATAAATAATTACAATAACATGGCTCTCAAACAACCAATATAATTTATTTGTAAATTTATACAAGAGTGTTGAATAAGTTGGTCTCTAAACGAACTCCACAATAAACCATAAGGCCAACTGAAAGAGGGGCTCACCTCCCATCTATTTTACATCATCAAGCAGCTTCCTTAGGAACCCCTGATCCTAATAATCCCAACTTTGAGCATATTCACATCATGATTTAATGTGGATAAGTTAATAAATGAGGTTAGGATGATAATTATGGCTTGTCAAGGGTCAATAATTAGGAAACACATCTAGGAGACTCACAAGTTTATTTATATAAGAGATGCTTCCAACCCTACACAAACATGCAAGGAAAAAAATGCAATATCAAACACTAAATAATAAAAATTCATCCATGATTTATTTCAAACACCAAAAATGCCCATAAAATGAGAAAAATAATATGGGAATACATTACCCTTGTTATACCATGTCTTGGCTATGAGTGAGCATAACCATAATCGACCATGTCAAATAACATGTTTCCACCACAAAATGTCTGTTGAAGGAGAAGAAGAACATGGGTATGCTTCTCTTGTATTCTACCATATCTTAACCATGTAAGAGCATAAGCATAGTCAACCATGCCAAATACCACATACGAAGTCATAGGAATTTTGGTTCCATCAACCACTACTAATACACAAAGGATAGCCATGTAGAAGGGCATAGGAACCCAATTCCACTAACCATTGTCACTATGTACGAGTGCACAACAAGTATGCAAATTCAAAAAAAAATTGGTAGTATAAATTTTCCATTTTAAGTAAATAAAAAGTTATACAAAATATTTAACAATTAGGAAGCATGTTACATATTAAATCCCAAATGGGCATTAAAACCACATGATGGCCATTGGTATAACCATAGAAATATAAGCAAAGAGAGAGAGGGTAAACCAAATGTCCTTACACCTCTTGAAAACTATAATTAGATTAAGGGAGAAAGATAATTTTAACATAAATAAAATTTAAATCTATTGGGGAATGAAATCCTACCTTGGACCCCTATTAGAACAACTCAAGAAAAGCACCTACAAGCCTTGGGAAATAGTTGTCCTCCTCCTTATCTAATCTCTTCATCTAAGCTCCTCCTCTTCTTTCTCTTTCTCTCCTCCACTTCCAATTTTATAAATTTTTAAAATTGATAAGAGTACCCTCAATGAAGGATTTCCTTCCTTAAATAATTTAAAATATCTCCTCTAAAATTCAATGGGAAGGTGACATGTGTCCTTTCCCATCCCTTCACTCAAGGTCAACAAGTCTCCCCTAGAAATAAATTCTTTTACAAAACCATGTGGATAAGAAAGTAATCCCATACTTAATTAATTAACCCACCATCCCATGCCATAAATTGGCACATGGGTTGCCTCAAAATTCTTCTTTGGATCCTATAAATACTCTTCAACATCTCTATTGCTTCAAGGACTTCAAAATCAACACAAAATATCTAAAAAACACTTTATGTCACCCTCCAAAGTTGGTTCTTCCATTCCATCCGAGTTTTGGGTCAAATGAGTCCACTTAAGTGGCTTAAAATTACACTTTATGGATGAAATACAAATTAAATAAAACTTTTAAGGTTTAAAAGGAAAGGTTTGAATGGTAACCAAGGGGTGAATAGTGTTAAGAGGGTTAATGAAGTCCACTCCTTCTGACCAAGTTTATATATGACACAAGGAGTGGTTTGAATCATGGAAAGGTCAATACTCATGCCACCATTATATCAATTATGTTCTCTTTCCTAGTGTACTCCTAGTTCTCTTGTCAGCCTCCCTTAGTCACCTGTATAACATTGTGCACATAAAACTCCCTACCCTAAATAGTCAAAGCTACAAAATCTAAAAATACAAGTGATCTCAATTAACACAAGATACTCATGACATATCTAAGGAATAATATCTCAATAGTAATAAGCTCATACCAATCATATAAACATATGTATAATAAAAAATATGCTTAAGAACAATAGCTCTAGAAGTACATAAATGATATGCATCATAATGGACAACCAAAATAACATAAGTAAACTGACATCATAATAAATATAATAATCATGTAATCTACACATATTAATTAAATCAATAGCATCACATAATATATATAATATTTATCTTAGACATAAGGGATGACCAATGGCATCTCAAGTCTCAATAATACATAAAGCTTATCTCAACAGGTTGTGTACAACACAAACTATTTAAAATTAAGGACTATGAAAATAAGGTTCTTACATCCTCATCCTCTTATGCAAACTTCCTCATGTAAGTCATTTAGGTTCAAAGGTATATTTTAAAGGATGTTATAATAATCATTAAGAATTATAATGACTCGGTTCAATAGTCTCTCTAAAGTTAATGATCATATATCTCTATTAATAGATTATGGAGTGCAATGTGATATAATAAATTATCCAATGTCACAATATAAACCATCTCCATCACTCTAAAATTTAGGAGGAAGAATTTACTAAATTATACATAAAAATCAAGGCTAAAGATCACACAATCCTTACCACCTCTATGGAATGAACAAGTGAGATAATGTCTCCTAACTTGCTCAAAAAGTTATGTAACAAGTCATAAGATTATCTCATCCACCAAAACTAACAATATAATTTTCATCTACTACTCACATAATCTTTCAAATAAAAAGTACACAAAAAGTCTCATAAAAAAATGAATTTAAACAAGTTTAGAATTTAACAACCCAATCAAGGAATAAACACCAGCTACACAACCTAGCTCAATCCACAAAGGAGAACAAAAATAACCAACCCAAATATAATACATATAATAATTAAGTATCCCAATTCAATCTAAAACTAAAGATAAGAAAGAAAATTAGGATCTCTAACATTAAATAAATTTTTAAAATAATAAATGGATAAACAACCCCAAAATCCATAGCAAGGAAAATCATAGAAAGATGATTCCAATCCACTTATAGATCCAAATCAAGAACTGAAACAAATATAAGGTTCTCCACATCATGTGATAAAAGTTAAAAATTTAAAATATAATAATATGGAATATAATGGATCTACAAGGCCATAAGTGGAGAGTAGGGAGCTAACATATTAATAACTAGAAATGCAACTTATTTAATACCTTCTTGTGGTGTGAGGAAAGCATCACAAATACAAGTTTCAAGAACCACCACACACTTACCAACCTATAAGTGGTAAATATCATAAAATATTTTCCAAAATATAAGGAAAAGGATTAAACTAAAAGGAGGCATCAATCCATCCATTTATACAAATTTTATAGCCAACATGAAGTAGAAGATACCATTCTATGAAGGCTAAGGAATGCAGTTGAAACAACACTAAAGAAATAAGCCCTCGATCAAAATAACACTTAACATAATAAATTATATATATCCACTCAGTGGAATTATGATGATGTCACTATATGGTGAGAGAATATTAAATTATCTCAATGTTATCCAAGTGATAAAAAAACATCTCCCCCAAGCCAAGGGAGTGTATTGAATATCAATCCATAACTAAATTCCTAACACATAAGAATTCACTAAAAAAACATATTACACTCCTCTACTATGAGGAAGATGCCCACCACTCAAGGGTGGTACTAATCCCTAAGGGTTCTTCTAATATTTCTTCCTTTAGAATAGACAAAACCCATATAACAGGTGCACACTTGCTTAGGTGATAATCATCACATGCTTGCATAACACCCACAACACAAAACACACTTTGCTTATAATCAAAATGTCTAACCATATCTAAGGATGCTTGATATAAGTTGATTTAGAAGGTTATATGAACCTATTATTTATGAACTCATGAACTATGTTATGTAATCACCTTTCTAACATGGTATATGATAATCACTCTCAAGACTCTCAGTCAAACTATCAATCTGACAACTCTAATAAGGTAGAGGTGCTACTAAGGATACACACTCATTCTATCCCAAATACCTAACTCAAAAATGGTCCTCAAAACAACATCCCAAATTATTCTCATGTATCATATCCATTATGGCTCCCTGAAAGTTAGCTCCTCTAGGTCAAATCTAAAACACACTCACATGGGCATTCTAATAAACTTACACAATAATCGGTGACAATCTTGTGAATAAGGGAAAAATAATACAAGGAGTCAATGTAAAAATGAACTCTTAAATTATTAATAAAATGACACCACTATATAATTCATCCTCTTAGGCAAACAAATTCTTAATAATCAAGGATGTGCAACACCTACACTACTGATCAAGCCATACTCAATGATGGACCAAACTTCACAATCCAAATAAGGGTGTGGTATGGTTAATAAATTGAGTCACTACAAGCCCTAACACAATCATCTAATATGTTACCACATGCCAGTATATCATGCATGTGTTTAGACAACATGCACTATCAAAAGGAAGTAATGACTAACATAAAAAAAAGGTTGCCTCAAATAGTTAACACCCACAAAAGTTTAGATATCATAATCAAATCTAAACTATATACTCTAGGCAACTAGCATATAAAACTATAAAATAAAGGTTATAATCTTATCATGAGCATGTTTAAAAATAATAAGGTATGACCACTCAAGGTTACTACTACCTCTATCTTTAAAAGAGTCTTATTTACATCAATGTTATCAGCACTCATTGTAAACCCACCCAACTGGGTGCCACCACCATATAATCAAAACTTATATATGAGGAATTTATCTCCTTATTATCAATGACCTCAAACTATCATGAATACATCAATCCATTCAATATGCTCCATAATTAGGAAGCTACACTCTAACCTTCTTATCAAGAAGGAAAAACCAAATCATATTCATCTCAAGGATCCTCATCAATAAGGTCACTTATTAACCACTGTTGGTTTAACACAAGAGTGTTATCTATACATATACTCTAATAAATGGTTTCATAACTTCAAATGGGTTATTGACCATAACATTTAGATATCAATATCCAAACTATATATGTATACCTTTGGTATCAAGTAAATATGCACAAGATACAATAATACCACTCTAACACAATTAACATTTTAACTAAGTCGATGATCGCACATATTTAGTGCCAAGATGCCTCAAAGTCTTGCATGTTCTTCTCCAAACAAACCCTACATCCAACTCCAATAGATAGTCTCTCTAATGTGTGGTTAAACAAGGAATATCTCACTACCAAAAGGAAATAAAGGCCATTCACCAAAAGGATAGAAAAAAACAAAGTGACCCACATGAGTCTCCCTAACAAAGCCATCCACATGGTATCTTCAGTTCATCATCCAATGTGAAGACAAAATATAACAACACTAGCATGTACATGGATATGTTTCAAGGAAAAACACATGTAACACCATGATTCTCTCAGTCCCTTGGGTGGACTAATTATGTCCATAATTTTTTATAACCCTCTATGGTCCATTGAGATAAGCCTTTTGTTCTAAGGAGAGATTATTCCCAAACTTTTCCTAAAACTACTCATAAGGCAAGATTTAACAACTAAGGGGAAAATAAGATTGCTTCAATAAATGCATCTTGATTCTTACCAATCTCATCACTCAAGGTGAGATAACATCAAGTAACCCTATAGCACACTCTACTTGAGTGGCAAGACAATTTTTTTTAAAATTGGATCACTGAACCTAGAAAGTCCCACTTAGACCCTAGACATACAAGACACTATAAATTCTAGTTGATATCAATCTCCATGATCTCAATAAATATCATTATATCAAATAAATTGTCTAATAATTATTTCAAGGAAAGATTTGTATTAAAATGGTCATGGCAAAGTCACATCAACCTAGTATATAATATCTTGTTTATGAGCTAATAGTCACTTGGCCCTTGTGGCCATATGACTTCTTAAAACCTAATTGGAACCTTGTTTCAATCCTTAATCAAACCTCATATGTTCAAATATATGGGTTGATTTTTGAAAATCCTAGCATGGGTCTTATTTTCACTTGGATTTTCACCCTTTGAGGAGATGTCTCAGTGCTCCTCATCCAAGTGACACAATCAAAACACCTCTAGGCTATGGGTGAGACCAAGAATGAGGTGAATCTCTAGATAGGGATAGCTCCCTTGATGTACCAATTTGGATCACTACTACACCTAAAATTTGTGAGGGAAAAGGAGAGATAAAATTGAACGTAAAATATCCTAAGATATGTGATACACCAATTAAGTTGATGAATTCCAACCAGATGCATGTTACACATGAGAACAAAGGACTAACCAAACATACACTTTTCCAATCTACATCTTCTCACATCAATGTTACATTATGAGGTTGTGATGAATGTTTAGGCTAGGAGGACTAGAAAAGAGGCCTAGAATGGCACTATTTGAATAGACTAACCCACTCAACCTTGACACATCATAAAATGCTTCACATGCCCTACAAGAAGAAGCTTTATAATTGCAAATAGGTGAGAGAATGAAACAACTATGCAAAGGAAACAACAAATCATCACTAAGCAAAATTAATAATCCAATTATAACACACTATGAATAGTCATGGAAGAGGTAAAAATCATTATTATTATTAATCAAATGGTATGAAAATGAGTAGGGCTTTGCCATACTCAGGTGGAACATATTGGTCCCCAAAAGTGTCAGTCATTTTTGGAACAACATATGAGCTATCTTGGTCCTACAGGACCAAAAATTCTCTCTTCCCTTCTCAAAATTTGTTCTAAGCTTTCAAATTCCTCTTTTGTCAAGATTTATCAGTAAAGGGATTAGCAAGTTCAACAAGTTCAGAGGCTTCTGCAGGCGAGTTCAATCAAAAGAACTAGTTTCCAATACTTGGCCATCTTCAGGATTGGGTTGGCACCTTGGTTCAATACAAAAATTTCCATTAGCAAGCATCTAAGCAAGGATTGAACCATTAAACTATTGAACCGTTGAACCTTGAACCATTTTGGTTCGACGGGTTCCGTGGGTTCAAAGGTTTAATGTCATCTGCAAGAGCTAGCCATGCGCTTTGTAAGAGGTTCAAAGTTCAACCGTTTCAAAGGTTCCACGGCTCCGAGCACTTAACTAGTTTCAAAGGCTTGAACCGTTGAACCTTGAACCATTTTGGTTAATTAGTTCAATGGGTTCAATGACCAATTGGTTTAACGTGCTTGGTTCAAAGGTATCAAGGAGACTCAATGAAATCAAAAGGATGAACCAATGAACCGATTGAACCTTGAACCGAAAGAGTTCAAAGTTCAATGGTTCATGGGTTCAAAGGTTTCAAAGGCACCCTCTATCAAAGAGAGAAGCAACAAATAGGTGGTTCAATGGATGGTTCAACCAAGGAGTGAGAAAGTGATTGAACTAGGAAGCAATGGAACAAAAGAGACAGAATGAATTGATGAACCAATGAATTTTTAGCAGGTTCAAAGGTTTAAGGTTCAACATGGTTCAAGCAGCTAGTGACCATTGATAGCCCCGTGGACAAATGTCAAATTTAAAGTAAGGGAATATCCATTGAAATTCAAATTAAAACTGCAAAACTCAAAGGAAGAACCAAGTGACTGACTGAAAAGATAGAATTCCTTCGGGTTTGTTTAAAGGTCGATAGAGAACATTTCCTTCAAACTTTTTGTCTGAAGGAAATTATTAAGAAAAAGAGCCATTAGAATTCTTTCAGAAGTATTTTCTATGGCAAAATGACTAAGGTAGAGTCCTGAAGGAATTCCTTTGGATACTTTTGTCTGAAGGAAAAGCCTGACTGAAGAGAAAATTCCACAAAAAAATATGCCTCGATGGAAAAAGATAAAGTGCAGTGAAAGCCACCATGTGTCCATTATAAAGCAGAGTGGAAGCCACCACACGTCATCTTCTACAGGACCCCCAAAGTTTTATAAAGCTTCTATAAGTTAAGCATGGAATATGTCATGTGTCCTATTATGACTCAGTAGAATGTGACAAGTGTTTGCATCCATGTTCCCCTTTTGGAGTTGCTCAGGCAAAACGTGTTGTGGACCCCATTTTTCTGTAAATTTCTAATGAGTTTCATAACAGACAGAACTTGCCACTTGTCAAAGACATAGAAAGGACCCCCCAAAGACTTAGGCAAGAAGGGCTATAAAGGACAAAGAAGCAACATGGATGATTCCAAAGGCAAGTTCAATTAAAGTAATGGTTCAACCAGAGAGCAAAGAAGCGCTTAAGTAGTGAAGAGAGGAGTGAGACCAAAGGATCAGAAATATCTTTGAAAGAGTTATTTCCAGTAGGTGAAATAGTGGATCGAGTAGACTTCTGAGCTGCACCAAACCAAAGAATGCAGCTTATTTTTCTTCCATGAGGTAAAGACAAATTGGAAAAGGACCAGATGGTCCATACTAAGGAAGAAGACATATTAGATTAAGGGACACGCCATAGTTATGGTGAGTGCACTATTCTTAGGCATGGTCTCTCTAGACAGAGACTGAAGGCACATTGAAGATGTTGACTGTAGCATGGGCCATGTCCCATGGAAAAAAGCACCAATCCTTACTGTAGTTTCTATAATATTATAATATCTCTCATTGTTTAAGAGGGGACTTTTCATTTTACCAAGAGTGAAATTCTGCCTGACTTTGAAAGAGGAAGATTGAGACTTTGAGCTCAGAGTTGTAATTTCATATTTCATTTTTATCTAAATGAGAAAGCAGGTTACTTGTAGACTTTTTGCTATTCTAACTTGTGCTCATTTTAGAAGATCATTCTTATGTCTATCTTCTGAAAGAATGTCCTTATTCATTTAATTTGGTAAGCAAAATTAGTGAAGGTAATAGGGAAGGTGTCCTGAAACCAGCTACTGTGGGAAGACTTTGTGCTTTCACAATTGATTTTCAGTCTATGTTTTTACTTTTATGTTTCTGTGTTGAGGATTTTGAGGATGAATTTTGTGCCCCCATAATCCTTTGTGATATCACTCTTTGGGTAGTTGAGGTGGAAGCTTTGCATTCTGCTTCATCCTGGTAGTTACTACACCCTCTTGTCACCTGTTAACAGATAGTTTCCTGTATGCTTGCAAGCATAATCACTTCTGAAAGAAGAGAAGTGCCTTCTATCACTTCACCAAGATTTCTACTATCTAGGAAGGGATCTATCTCTTGGTTGAATGTTACTTTTGAAAGAAGATAAGTACCTTCACCAATCACCCAAGATTTCTCCTTTGTCTATGAGCATCATCTCTAAAAGAAGAGAGATGGATGATGTATTCTATCCCTATATTTTACTTTCTACTTATGTATATAATATATAGCCTCCATATATTTAATAGGGAACCTCCCCTTGATGAGAGGAGAGATTTGTCCCTTGTTGATGTATTAAACCTTCACACTAGGATGACCCATCTCCCTATGATGTGGTGATAGGAACTATTTTGGTCACCAGTTAGTTGACCAACAAAATATTCACCCTACAGTTTTTGGTGACTTCGCTAAGGATGAACGTGCAGTCTGAAGCCTCAAGTTTTAGATTGAATTAGTTCCTTCCCTTATCCATTATATATAGACTCTAGCGACTCTGTTCCATGTCTTACCCATTATCATTATAGCCTTACCATATTCCTTCATCTCTATTATATTATCTAGTCTGTAAAACTAGAGCTACTGGGAAAGAGTGTGCAGTTTGAAGCCACAAGCCTCAAGCTAAAGCATAGCCAATCCTTTTCCATTTTTGTTCTACAATCTGGCCACTCCATCTAGATTTTTTATCCCTATTTTACATAATTAAATCATGGCAGTTCGAGGCCCCTGGGGTAACTCTTTTGGTCCACTTAACTTGACTCCACCTCTGCATGAACTCCCACGTAGTTCAAGAAAGAATTTCCCCAAATTCTTTGGTGATGGTATAGTTCACCCTGATGAACACATTGCATCCTTCAGCATAGCCTGTGGTGTTATTGGGGTGGAAGTTGAAGACGTGGCAGTCAAGATTTTTGTGGAGACACTACAAGGTGCTATTGCAGATTGGTTCTACCATTTTCAAGTTGGATTAGTGATCGACTGGGATACACTCAAAGCCAAGTTTGAACCCAAGTTCAAGCTTGTAGAGGATGTGCATGCTTTGTTGGCCTAGCTCACTTAGATGAAGAAGGAACCTCATGAGCCTATGAGGGATTTTATTGCTAGGTTTAACAAGCTAAGGCACAAGATTCCCATGATCGCCCTACTGACACCTCAAAATCTCAAGTGTTTCTTCATCAACTCAAAGCTTCCTGAAGTGAGTTTCTTGCTGAGATGAGTTAGACACATAGACCTTAAGGCTACTCAAGACTTGGATACTGAGATAGAAGATGACCTTATCTTGGTAGGAAAGATAAGGAGAGATCCTAATAGAGGTATATCCTCTTCATCTTTTGAGTATCCACCTTCAGCCACCACTGATCAAATGGTGCAAAAGCTAGCAAATGAACTGCTAGCCTTGAAAAGGCAAATGGGCCAAAGTATGTCTGATCCTCCTAATTGGGATATGCTAAGGAGGACATTCCCCAATCAGCCATATCAATTCAATGCTACCAGAATTCAAGGGCAACCAAATCATCTTCCTCCCCCATAGAGGAACCTTGCCCTTGAAACACCTCCAACCAACTTAGTAGTTGGATATCTAGAAATAGAACATGTTTCCTATTTCCAACCTGAGTTTGAGCAAGAAAATGGCAATAATCTCTTCAGGGAGGATCTAGAAGAATCAGCTGGTGACTCCCACATTGGTTTCTTGAATTTCCAAGATGAACCCAAAAGTGAAGGTGAAGCAGTCGAAGGATCATATGCAGTATTCACCAGGTCTGAGAATCAGTTAGCCTAGCAGGCCGATAAAGAGAAGACAGAGGAATGACCCCAACTAGTGATAATTCAATTGCTGAGCAAAGAACCCCTCTGCCTTTCTAGTCAAAGGACCTAGTTATTGCCAAAGAAGTAAGTACATCAAACATATCTGCACCTTCTACTTTAAATTCACAGATCAGTCCTTCCCCTCCCAAAAAACAAAAAGATGAACTCCCATCCTCTCTTCCAAGTCCATCTCAGTCATTTGCCATGATTGATCATGTCAAGAAATCTAAAATTCAAATGACTAAGTTTGAATCCCTGCAAGCCAATCCTGAAGCAATTAAACATTGGTGGAGAACCAAGTGCAGACATGTCTAAGGCAAATATTGTGGTTACCCAAACATCAGTGCCTACTACTCAAATTTTGTTTGAGCCTTCAAGTAGGGGTAATTACTTCTTAACCACAGAGGATGCTCATGTCCCAGTTGATGAAAGTCTTGTAGCTAGGAATCCAAGATTTCATCCAAATAAGGCATCAAAAAAATTGGTAGGGCACAGTACAAATCAAGAAGGATCTTCCATCTCCCATGAAGAGAAATCTGATAGAAGATTAGCTTCTGATGATTCTTGGATCCTAGAATCCAATGGCAGTAATTCTTCCACTAATGCTGGAGCCGGGACTGTGTTGATATCTCCTTAAGGAGATATTTTTCCTTCATGCAAGTTGTAGTTCAGCAACACCAAAAACATAGCTGGATGCAAATCTCTATTGCTTGGATTGAAGACTACTCAGGATGAAGATATCAAACTCATTCACACCAAAGGAGATGCTGAGCTAATGGTTTGTCAGGAGTTTGATGCTGACAATCAAAGCATGTGCTGGACTAGACGAGTAGAACAACAAGCTATGGTGGTGGACCATACTACTATACTCCAAATTTAGCAAAAGGAACTCTTCACCAAGAGAGCAAGGAGTTATGGTTTTTAGTTTGAAGACCATGTCCCGCCATGGGGAAAGAAGAAGAAAGAGCCAAGAGGAAGATACAAAAAATTGGTTTATTGGTGGAGAGTTCCATTTGCCCATCACCATTTTTGGGGACAAAATGGTTTCCTGCTAGTTTATCAGGATGGCACACCATTTTCACTATCTCAAAGTGGGTGGCATCTGAAGTGCTTTGAATCTTGAGGCATCAGATAAGATCATCTGTACATATGTATATCTATATAGTCTTTAGTTCTATTTTGTGTTTTTCATTTTATTTTTTTGGTGCCTTTCTTTTTGGGTGGCATGACTCCGTATCCCAATGGCACACTTCAAGGCACCAAAGATTCTGGTTTCTACTCCCCTCAGCTGTTCCAAGTTTTCATCTGAAGGAAGTTTCCCAACTGGAGCCAGCTGTTGGTCCCCAAAAGTGTCAGTCATTTTTGGAACAACATATGAGCTATCTTGGTCCTACATGACCAAAATTTCTCTCTTCCCTTTTTAAAATTTGTTCTGAGCTTTCAAATTCCTCTTTTTTCAAGATTTTTTAGTAAAGGGATTAGCAGTTTCAATAGGTTCAGAGGCTTCTACAGGTGAGTTCAATCAAAATAACCAGTTTCCAATACTTAGCCATCTTCAGGATTGGGTTGGCGCCTTGGTTTAATCAAAAATGTCCATCGACAAGCATCTAAGCAAGGATTGAACCATTGAACCATTTTGGTTTAGTGGGTTCAGTGGGTTCAAAAGTTCAATGTCATCTGCAAGAGCTAGCTGCACTTTGTAAGAGGTTCAAAGTTTAATCATTTCAAAGGTTCCACGGCTCTGAGCACTTAACTAGTTTCAAAGGCTTGAACCATTGAACCTTGAACCATTTTGGTTCATCGGTTTAATGGGTTCAACAACCAATTGGTTCAATGTGCTTGGTTCAAAGGTATCAAAGAGACTCAGTGAAATCAAAAGGATAAACCAATGAACCGATTGAACCTTGAACCGGAAGAGTTCAAAGTTTAATGGTTCATGGGTTTAAAGGTTCAAAGGCATCCTCTATCAAAGAGAGAAGAAACAAATAGGTGGTTCAATGGATGGTTCAACCAAGGAGTGGGAAAGTGATTGAACCAAGAAGTAATAGAACAAAAGAGATAGAATGAACCGATGAACCAATGAACTAATGTACTTTCAATGGGTTTAAAGGTTTAAGGTTCAACATGGTTCAAGTGGCTAGCGACCATTGATAGCCCCATGGATGTCAAATTTAAAGTAAGGGAATATCCATTGAAATTCAAATAAAGCACAAAACTCAAAGGAAGAACCAAGTGACTGACCAAAAAGATAGAATTCCTTCGGGTTTGTTCAAAGGCCGACAGAGAACATTTCCTTCAGACTTTTTATCTGAAGGAAATTATTAAGAGAAAGAGATGTTATAATTCTTTCAAAAATATTTTCTATGGGAAAATGACTAAGGCAGAGCCTAAAGGAATTCCTTCAGACTTTTGTCTGAAGGAAAAGCCCGATTGAAGAGAAAAGCCTATGAAAAAATGCCTGATGGAAAAAGACAAAGTGCAGCGGAAGCTACCACATGTCTATTATAAAGTAGAGCAAAATCTACCATGTGTCATCTTTTGTAGGACCCCCAAAGGTTTATAAAGCTTCTATAAGTTAAGTGGAATACGTCACGTGTCCTGTTATGACTCAGTAGAATGTGACAAGTGTTTGCATCCATGTTCCCCTTTTGGAGTTGCTCAGGCAAAACATGTCATGGACCCCATTTTTTGTAAGTTTCTAATGAGTTTCATAACAGTGAAACTTGCCACTTGTCAAAGACACAAAAAGGACCCCTCAAAGACTTAGGCAAGAAGGGCTATAAAGGACAAAGAAGCAACATGGACAATTCCAAAGGTAAGTTCAATTAAAGTGATGGTTCAACCAGAGAGCAAAGAAGTGCTTAAGCAGTGAAGAAAGGAGCGAGACCAAAGGATCAAAAATATCTTCGAAAGAGTTATTTCCAATAGGTGAAAAAGTGGATCGATTAGAATTCTAAGCACACCAAATCAAGGAAGCAGCCTATTTTTATTCCATGAGGTAAAGACAAATTGGAAAAGGACCAGATGATCTAGACCTAGGAAAAGACATATTAGATGAATGGACACGCCATAGTTAAGGCAATGCACTATTCCAAGCATGGTCCCTCCAAGTAGAACTGAAGGCACATTGAAGGCATTTACTGCAACATGGGTCATCCCATGGGAGAGAGTGCCAAGCCTTGCTTGGTGGCTATATATTGTAATCTCTTTTATTGTTTTAGATAGATCTTACCCTTACCAAAAATGAAACTCTACCTGAATTGAAAGGCATTACTAAGACTTTGAGCTCAGATTATAATTCATATTTCTTTGATTGAATGAGAAAGCAAGTTACTTGCAGATGTTGTGCTGTTATAACTGGTGCTACTTTAGGAGATTGTTCTTATGTCTATCTTCTAAAAGCATTCTTATTTATTTGATTTAATAAGCAGGACTAGTGGAGGTGATAAGGAAGGTGTTTTGAAGCCAACTACTTTTAGACTTTGCATTGTCATAGTTGTCTTCAGTGTGTGTTTGTTTTTTGTTTCTGTGTAAAGGACCTTGGGACAACTTTGTGCCCCCTTTATTCTTTGTATCTCACTCTTAGGTAGGTGAGGTGGAAACTTTGTGTTCTATTTCATACTGCTAGTTACTACACCATTTTGTCACCTTTTACAAGAAAGATTCATGTTGCATGCAAGAACAAGCACTTCTGAAAGAAGAGAAGTGCCTTCTATCACTTCACCAGGATTTCTACTATCTAAGAAGGGATCTGGCTCTTGGCTAAATGTTACTTCTGAAAGAAAAGAAGTACCTTCACCAATCACCTAGGATTTCTCCTCTATCTACGAGCATCATCTCTGAAAGAAGAGAGATGGATGATGTATTCTACCCCTGTGTCTTACTTTTTGCTTATTTATATAGTATATAGCCTCTTCATATTTAATAGGGAACCTCCCCTTGATGAGAGAAGAGATTTATCCCCTGTTGATGTAGTAAACCTACACACCAGGATGACCCATCTCCCTATGCTATGGTGATAGGAACTATTTTTGTCACCAGTTAGCTGGCTGACAAAATATTCACCCATTAGAACATAAGTTACAATAGCCAAAAAAGCTAGTTCTTATAGAACTTGAGAGAGAGAGAAGAAGAGAGAAGTCCAAAGGTCACAAAGACACTTGTAAAGATAATAAAATTAGTTAATTTTTCATGATAAGAGGATGTGAAATGGACCATATAAGTTAAAAAAATACAAGTGGATATTCAAGGCATAAAACTTTTGAAAAGTGGCATAAAATTCCCTTAATTGGCTCAAAAAAATTGCCTTTATGATTAGCCCTATTTGAACATCCCAAAAATAACTAGGGATAGGTATAATTATTGGAATAAGAGGTAAGAATTTCATAAATTCCTCTCCATGAATTAGTTTTATTATTGATCATCAGGAATCTCCAATAAGTGGGCTATCACTACCTGTTGTCAAGAAAAATCCTCTTTCAAACACCTTGCACACTTAACCTCAAAATTGGATTAATTTGGTCATAAAAATACATAAAGGGAGTGAATTAAACCTATAAATACCCTCCATGGCCTTAGAGGCATTAGTCACACCTTAAAAGCAACCCACTTGGAGCTTTTCACCCTTCTCACTATCATGTTCACTATGTCAGCTTTAACTGGCTAAGATGAGAGCTCTGGTAGGCACACTTAATAAATATTACAAGGAATTAAATGATAATAAGGATTTATAATAATTCTATATATTCCTCCCAAACTTTATTTTATCTCTTGAAACCTCTTAGAACCTACAAAACACATAAAATAATCAAAAGTACCCTATTTGTACCTTGTCCATATAGGTATGAAACACCTATAGTGGATGTAAATGGTATATAAATAGTAAAATATAGGATAAAATAGTTTTAAAAGTCATTATAATCCATTTTGATGCATATCCAACCATTTTTTCCCAATCAGGTCTTTATAAGGGTTTAGTAAGGGTTTTGAGTAGTTTTACCCTCTTAAGGTTTGTTCATGCAAATTTGAAATTCAAATCTCAACTAAATGCCACAAAATGGTTTTTTAAGACCATATATAACTAATCCTATCTCCTTGGATCTCCATTTAAATTATAAAGGAATATGCAAGCATTTAAAATTGTCCCATCGAGCTCATTTCTCCATTTCCTACAGGCCTAGTGTTGGTTCAAAGCCAAAATTGGCTCTCCTTGAATTTTATCTACATATAAAGAGTTTTAACACATTTTTTATGATCCCAAAATCATTCCCAAATGTATTATAATTCATATCTAAAGCTAAAAATGTGAATGACTCTTTATTTAGACATTAGGACAAAACCCTGACCTTTAAGCTTGACTGTAACCTTGGAGTTCTAGGAAACTTGGCTAAGATTATTCCTTATGTGATTTATTCCTCATGATTTTATAGATTTTTTTCAACTCCCTACACCTTATTTAAGGTCCTTATATCTCTTGGTCTATTCTTCTCACTCATCTTTTCCAAGACTGCAAGTTTCATGCACAAAGGGAGTGCCCTCTATCTGAGACAAAATAGAGGGCACTCCCCTATTTCCAAAAAAAATTTTAATATTTTATGGGCCTAATCAAGTCATGGAGGCCATTTTCACATAAATTTAGAACCTGGTCAGGTCACTTGACCCTCCAAAATCTCAGAAAACCAAAGTAGACCTACTAGACAAAGACTATGTGCAAGAATTTCATATGGACTGTATTGTGCATCATTTGAGCCCTTTCTTTGCTTAATTTGCATTATAAAGAGCCTATAAAAACACTGATGGTCATGATTAAGATTCCTTATGACTATTCATCACTTTAACTCTCTATATACCCCCTACCATCCTTGAATTCTAAAGACTGTATGTATAAAACTTGATTGTGTTGGCCTTAAGACACGACTTCTATAGGTGGAATTACATGGTTTGGCCTCAAAAACACTATATACAACCTCATATTCTTCCCTTAGGATAATTTTTACTTTTTTTAGGTCTATTTTCTTCATCTTCATGCTTTACCAATACCTAGACATACTCCTTTATGCTCATTGCTTGTAATAGTCAACACTTGGCTATAGGTGCATATAGGGCCTTAATAGGTCTATGTAGGCTTATTTCACATTGAAAATGGCTTATGTAGGTCATAATGATCTTGATTGAGGTTTTCATAGGTTTATTTCATCATTAAATCTCTACTTTTACTCTTCATATGCACTTTGAATTCACCAAACTAAGTTCTCCCTATCTTGACTATGAAACACTACCTTTTTTAATCTTGTAGGTGCATATGAGATGTAATTAAGCTTGGTCATGGTGTGTAAGGTCACTCCTTTAATATTTGAGGTAATAAATAATCTATCCCTACATTTATTCACCTTATATTCCCTAAAACACCACCTAGACACTATCTGCTAGCCTATTGTCTGCTTACTTAGTTGTAGGTGAGTGTTTCCTTATGAAGAGACACCTGTACGTGTGAGTTGGACTCAATACCCTATTACTCAATTATTTTTAGCCCATATTTGAGATAAAAAAATCCTTTTATTTTAAATTATTCACACAAGTTGGTATAGTCTAATTTTTCAATTTGGGTGGAGAAGGTCTCTTTTAGGATCAAGCCTATAGATGTTAATGAAGGAATTTAGTGCATAAATTAGTAACTTTGAGGTTCTAAATAGTTAGGCTCCATCAATATTCTTGGCTTCATCCTTGGCATAGTTATTATTCATGCTAGAGGATATAATTTATACCTATTTATATACTTTAAAATTCATTGTAACCATGTAATATGTCCTCCACCAAATTGCCTTGGATCTCTATTTTCACAATTTAGGGATTTGATCCCTGAACTAGTCACTTGCCCTTGATCAAGGTTTTCACTCTCATTTATTACATAAAACAATTCAAGCACGAATATCCTAATATATAAAGTATATTAGGAATCCATAAAAGGTTTCACCATGTCAAAAATCCTCTGTTGAGAGCTCTTAGTCCCCTACTAAGCCACATGTAGGTGATTATTTCCACAATGTAGACAGTAAGGCAATTCAATAAGTAAGCATGATATTGTGAATTTAAATGGTGTTTGGACATTTTCAAAGAGTTTAAAAATACATTTTTCAGTATCAAAAACCTTTCTCAGCTCAAAATCTCATTTCAACATATTTGGTTTCCATGGAGGCACCTATAGGTGTATATTGAGTTGTATGTAAGTAGTGGACATGAAACATAAACCATACTCATGTAATCTACCTTTATAATCAGTTTATTTACCATTTATGTATTAAAATGAAGCATTATGATGTTTTAGATATTGAAATAAGCTCACACTCCTCATGACAGTGTTTACTTTCCTATAGGCAGTTGTAGTTATAGTTAATGGCAAAAGGTGGTGTGAGTGAATGTGTTGGCTGACTGCCACAATCCCTTACTCACTTGGAAGCTAAATTAAATACCTCATGCTAAAATAATATGTTTCAAAAAAATTTAAACTTCATTATACCCCTATGAACAAGTTATATTGGCTCTATACATGTGCTTCATCATGATTACAAGTAAATAGTGAGCAAAAAGTTAACTGTATGGTGTTCATGACTGCACCCTCATAGAGAATTACCTTGAATAATGAGATTTAAAGTTTAATGGTAATAAATATCACATTTAAAAAATGTAAATATACCTATCACAAACCTCTAAATCCATTGTCAAAGCATGAATATCTGAAAATGGTGAAAATAGGCTTGTCATCCCAAATGAGAGCAGTCTATAAACTTGAGATGATTTTCTTATAAAAACACCTTGAAATGTGAAAATAATAATAATGATAATTAGATAAGGAATCCAATATAATCTGAAATCAACTTGAGTAATTAGTTTGTATGGACTTGTCCAAAATGGAGCAAAACCTATAGGGTACACAAATTAGTAGGCAGAAAAACATAGTCAGCTTGTAAAGGATGGTTCATAAATCATGATTAACCAATATTATAAATATTATTATTTAAATTTATCTCTTTGAGTGTAATACCACCTCCCAAATTTTTTTGACTAACCTCTTCTACTAACCATACCAAGCATGAACCTATTGATCACTTTTGCATGTCTAGAAGGGCAAAAAATGAGTAGAATGGTTTTGGGCCTTTTTTAGCAGTTAAAAAGTGCATAAATAATTTATATGAGTGTGAGGAAGATTAAGGGACATTCCATGACCTTCTCCCACATGTCACCTTCCCCCATGGGTCATATAAGTGCCAAACGCTTCTCTTTTCCCAAGAAACTACTCTTTCTTCTGAAGCACCTACCAATTTGAGTTAGAAATAGTTACCTAAGAGATAATAGGACACATGTAATGTGACATCAAAAAATTTACACCTTCACACTTCCCAAAGAGGTCATAAAACTCATTTAATTCTCTATTTATGACCCCCAAATGACTCAAAATGATATATTGGCTAACAAGACTAATGACCAAGGCTAATAAACCCTGAAATGACATCAAATGATCTATAAAAAACCCTATGACATAATATTAGACCCTTTATAAACCTATAAATTCAAGTTTTTACCTATAGGGGTCCCAATTTGACCTGTAGCATCAAATTTGGTCAACATGTCTTTCAGGCATAGAAACAAAAACAAGAATCTAAGCATCTATTATTTAAACAAAGAGTTCATAGTCCAAGTAAATATTCATGTTTATTGTTATTATCTCCTCAATGAGGTGTTACACCTAAAAACTACATATATTGGTTTATTATGGAACAATTTTTATTTAAAAATGATCCTTAGAGTTCTTAATGTTTTAACCATGCTTTGATACCAAAATTTCATGCCCAAAATTTGGCATGATGGAAACACACATAAAAAAAGATACTTTTTTTTGAAAAATGTGCAATGCCCATTTTACACAAATTCATTACCAATTGGATCACCATATTCATGGAATGAGACACGCAACCATATAAACAACCTTCATGCCCAAATGACATGGATATATTGTGCAAGTAGATGTACAGTTGTTATGAAACCATACAGATCTCACTTTCTCTAATTGGCTTATAGGCTCTCACAAAAACCTATATCTCTCTGAGAGGTCCTAATGGGCCGCAAATACCTAATGAATAAAAGGGATGCACAACTAAATGGAGGTGGGTTCTATCAATCTCTAGCTTGAATGAGATGTTCTAACTCACAACAGTGTTTAAGGAGAGTTTCAAGTGATTTTGACCAATCACATGGTTCAATTCAAACTTACGTTAAAAATAAATTCTAACTTCACATTTACTTGGATGAGAAGAAAGTGCTTAAATAAATATAATTAGTCCCCATATTTCCTAAAAATGTGTTTAAAATATCTCATTTAAGTCCCGTAATAATGAATAAACCTATCTCAACCCTTAGATCAAATCAACCCTAAATGTCAAATCCAATAAAAGGAAAAGTTTCCCTAAATATATTTATGGAGGCCATAAGGTCTTTAATTAAATCATTGGATTAAAAACTTATATTTATTAAAAAAGTGAGGATACATTGGAAGATGACTATTCTATAGTCATCCCTAATTTCCTTCCTCAACCTTGGACAAATTTCATGAATGGAGTCTTCAATATTTTGATCTAAACTATTTATTTCAATTTAAATTTTACAGCATGATATAAAAATGCATGAGTTTCTTTTGAAAGTACCCAGTTTGATGGAAAGCTTCCGTAAGGTCTTAGTCTCCAATAGTTTCCAAATAGGTCTCAAGATCTTCAAGTTCCATAAAATCCATTAATGGTTACCATAAGGTTTAAGGTGTAAACTAAAAAAAACATAGTTTTAATTCTTCAAAAAAAATTATACAGTAAAGGGCACAAAAATAGTAGGGGTCTCCTTTTGGTTCCCCCTGTTCTAGGGCTTTTATGAACCTACAATCATCAAACTAAGTTAGAAGGACCTCTCAAGGAAAAAATAGTTAAATATTGAAAAGCATGAACTTCTTGGTCCTCAAACCATTTTTAGGTGGAATATCATAGAAAAATGATGTAGGCCTTGTTGGTCAAAATTTGCCTACATACCAAAAGTTTTCCTAGATGGATTGTGCCATTCTCCCAAACCATTCATTGACCCTTTTCTTTGATGACTAATCTCTTTCTAGTCATGACTTAATGATGTAATGCACTACCTTTGAGGGTCTAGGCATGGTGAATTGAATTGTCTCAGGAGCCTATTGTAGTGGATGATCCAATGGTAAAGGGAGGAAATAAGCTTTATGTTGCTACTTCATGTTCTCAACCTTCTTGTAAAGCTTTAGAAAACTTTAAGGTAAGTTTAGAAACTTTAAGATAAATTCCTAAAAATGGGGTTTATGCTAATAGTAATAGATCAAGCTAATTTTCACAATTATTCACCATCCATTGGCAAGCATGAAGTGGTGGGAAAAATAACCAAACTATTAGCTCACCTTGAGTAAAAGCTTCAATATGGCTTAAGTGTTTTTTTTACCAAGACCCAAATGGAAATTAGAGATTTCTGTACATTTTTAAACTTTGAAAATTTTTAAATTTTCAAAGTGTCTCCATTTTCTCAATTTTGCAAATTTGAAAAGTTGTAAAGTATCTCCCCTTTCCTAATTTTTCAAAATTGTAAAATTACAAATTTGTAAAGTTGTAAAGTATCTCTACATTCCTTCCTACTAAAACCCTGATGGAGATTAAGAGGGAATTTGCATGTGTTTTTACAAGTAAAAACCTTGATGGTGATTTGGATATACTTTACACGTGTTTTTTCAAGAAAAACCCTAATGATTTTTGGGTGCAGATCTTTGCAAAATTCAAAGCTCTTGAAGCCCCTTTTTGATCAAATAAGATTAACATAAAAAGCATCATCAACCTCTAAGTTCCATGGAGGGTTGGATAAGTACTTTAATCCTCCTCTTCTATGTTGGATGGCCAAATATGGTGGTTAAAGTGTATTTATTAAAGATGGAAAGCTTTATCCTCCTCTTTCTCTTCTCTTCTTCCATTTATAGCTCTTTCTTCTCATTATAATGGAGAAACTCTCATTTGATAAGGTAAAATCCTATCAAAATTTTTAAATAACAACCTTTGAATTAATAATATTACCTATTTTTTCCTTCTCTTTGATTGTACTTTATGTTTTAGGTAGCTTCTGCATGATTTTCTTGTCAAGAAGTCTTCCTTCTTGGTGATTGTCCTCTCCTCCTTACCTTTTGAAGGTGATTTAAGGTGTTTATAGTTCTAAATTTGTGTTTTTTTTAGTCATAAGTGAATGTATAGTGTGAATTTTACCATTCCTATATGCTTTATCCCTTGTCTAAAAGGACTTATTTATAATTATTCATGAAAACTAGCTAGTGTTAGAGATTGTGTGAGTAAGGGATCTTTAAGTTATCTTTGTGTTTGTTTTTAAGCAATTAGGAGTGTCATTTAGTCTAGTGTATCTCCCTTTTTTATGTTTTTTGGTAATTTTATGTATTTATTCTTCCCCTTTCCTGAGAAATATTAGTATTTTAGGTGATCTACTAAGATGATCTAGCCTTCTCTAGAGGTTCAACCCTACATAGGATACCCACATCTTGGGGTTGATCCCATTGTGTGGCTAGGAGTGAGAGAACCTAATGAACTCTCTCAAAGGGTGAAATTATACACCAAAATAGTTTATGGAATACCTAAAAGGACATATTTGAATATTATTGATCGAGATTGATGTTTTTATTGATATATTTATAACAACTATGGCATCCACACTCTCAACAGCTCATGATTCTAACAAACAATCAGCCTTCAGTGACAAAGTAGTGCCTATTTTTTAATGCCAAAGGTTACTACAAGGTTAACTTCAAGAGGTATTCCATTTGGTTTTTTTAAATTACCTTTTAACTTGAAAATAATATTGATATTTGATAACACTCATCCATACTTGAGAAATTTCCCTCTTAATCTGATTTGTAAGTCCACCTCTGCTAAAAGATCCTTATTAACTCCTTTCATTACCATGGATACCCTTAGAGCCTTACCTTTTTTGGATTTAAATTTCCATATTAATATATATATTAACCAATATGATCTTAGCCTAGTGGTATCCCTTAAGAGTGTGCCTTAATACTCAAGGGATAGATCTACAACTCATTCTAAACACATTAAAGACATAGCTAACTTTTGTAACATCCATAACATCACTGAAGAGAACATAGCTATCAGGTTGTTGGACATATATTTCAAGGGTAAGGTCATGAATTGGTATTGGAACATAAATATTAACTCCATCACAACATGGGACCATTTAGGGGATGCTTTATATAATAGGTGTGACGATAAGAGTGATAACTTATCACTAGTAGAGTAGTTGACAACAATCAAGAAAGCTCCTCAAGAGGTCATGAATGACTTTAAAAATAGGATTAAAAAAACATGGGATAAGATTCAAATCCTTTTCAAGCCCACTCCTCATTATGTTTTCCTCTATTATCTAAGTCCCTCAATAGTGACATTGTATTTATGATATAATCAATGGGGGTAAACACATTACCTAATGCTTATGAGGTAGCAATCAGGGCAGAGAATAGCCTAATACAAGTTGAAAGCTCACACATATTCCTATTATTCCCTTTTCCCCAAAGATTCAACCACCTCCTAATATTTTTCTTCCTCTTATTTTCATTCTTCCTTTGCCAACACTTGTTACCATACCTGCACCAAAACAAGATAAATCTTCAACTAGTCAATCTAATGAACTCTAAGAGCTCAAGAACATGTTCAAAACATTTGGCAATGATTTATTGAATTTAAAGAGGCATAAGTCTCAATTTAATAGACCATACCATCCCCCATATCATCCTTAATAACCCTATTAATCCAATATTCCACCTTTTAAGGCTAATTCTTAAGGGCAAGGGCAACCCACCTATGCTAAACCAAGTAACAACTACCAACAATCCTAATGTTGCACATACTTATAAGACCTTGGTCCATATTCAAACCAACCTTGCATAATAAGGTGAGTTTCCCCTATCTTGGAATCAATATTAAAATTAGGATATCACCCAAAATGCAGAGTTCAACCAAGGCTTCAATGAATAATGGTAGCAGGGTGCAAGTAAGGGGTTCAACCAATCTTTAATGGCACAAATAAAGACGTGCCTATGATGACTAAAATAAAATAGACTCAAAAAGGCCAATTTTATAATGAGGGATAAAATCATTTTTATGCTACATGGGTGAACTTCCAATTGGAGGAGTTTTATTCTTTTAATCAACAAGCTATTACTAGCCAAGTAAACATTCATGTGGTAGCCAAAAAAAGGTTCAAGAGAAGGAACATAGAGGATAACCAAGAAGCAGTTAAGGGGTATTATACCTCTCCTCCATTAATTTAAAATCTAAATGATCCTAATACAACTCCAAAAACTCAAACAACTCAAAAAAGTCATAACTAAGGAGGTACTTTTATACTTCAATGCTTATAAGTACAAAGCACTATTATGGATCCCAAAGCACAAGTGAAGGTTGGTGGTTCACACATAAATTTTTTTTATCAAATGAATAATTCAAATGTGAGTGTATTTATGTGGGAAATGTTTTCATACCTATTCAAGTGGATCTTCTTCAAAAGGGCTTGTCAAAAATCAATTTTTTAGAGAAGCCGCCATGCAAGGAGAATGTGGTCCTCACTAATGAAATCAAAACCAATGAAGGGTAGTCAAACAATGTAGTCAAAACTCCCATTATACATTTATTTGATCATTGGTAACTCATTGGTACACAACTACATGGTGGATGGTGGGGCAAGTATTTTAGTGATGCCTAAATAAATAGTAGATCAACTTGGTTTGAACTATGAACCCCTCTCTAAAGGGGTATTATAGCTTGATGGATATTATACTAAACCATTTGGTATTATAAAAAGTTTGAATTTAACCCTCCATGATTGTTTTAATTTTTTAGTGGACCAATATGTGGTTGTTCTAGAGGTACCACCCCATTTTTCTCTATGCCTATCTAGAGACTTCACTACCAAAATTGGGTGTTACCTAGCAATAGATTAGTCCTATATGGCATTTAAGACAAGGTATGGAACCAAGGTTCCCATTAAGGTTGAACCAATTTCAAGGTTTCACATTGAGCCTTATGAACTAAGAATCCAAATATAAACTACACAATCATAAATGAGCAAGTACACCCTATTGGTCGATAGATAGACACTCATGTTGAGTTGATAACTGGTGTCTTTTGGAATGAGTTATGGAATGAAAATAAAAAACTTGACCCTTTGGGAGGCATTGAAGAAATAGCTATGAGATTCTACTACTTTCATAAAGAGAATGATTTTATACCATCCCTTACTAGGCCACAAGAGGAGACAAATGGAATCTAGAAAATGTTCTCTGATAGATCAAAGAGAAAATAGTAGGGGCAAGTGTTATGTTGGTATTTATCTCTAATGACAAGTACTACTCAACTTATAGGTTTTAATTTAGTTGTTCTTGAAACATAGTTTAATATGAAGGCGTTATTTATGGTCTCCAATTGGCTAGAAAGATGAAAATCAAGAAATTGTAGGTATATGGAGATAGTGAACTCATTGTCAATTAGGTAAGAAGCCAAAATACATCCAAGAACCCATTGATAAAATCTTACAAGCATAATGTTTGGGATATATTAGAATATTATGAAGCCGTCAACATCTACAGTGTGCCTAGAGAGGGAAAAAACATGTAGATAGATTAGCATCAATGGGGGCCCAGTTGATATACCAGCTGAGTTGAATAAATCAAAAAAATAGTCACATGTTAAGGTGGTTTTAATACCATCCATTCTTGATAATGAATCCAATTGGTAGGTTTTTTACAATGACAAGTAGATTGTAAGCTTCTTGTAACAAGAGGTTGAGTTTTCATCTTCAAATAAAAAAAAGTTACAAAATTAATATGAAGATCAAATCCTCCAATTGTAATAAAACAAACTACCTAAGGGTTTGGTCACCCTTGAGAGAATATTTCATGAAGGAAATTTTGTGAGGAAAGACAAGGTAGTCTTGTCCACTAGTGAAGAAAACCATTAGAGAGTTATCATCTTCTAAGATAAACTTATCAAGCTTGGGAAGGTCAATATTAAGGCTGATAAATTTGTATTCATTACACTTTATATGGATTTTGTATATGTGTTTGCTTAGGATTACATTGATCTTAAGGGTTTTGACCTTCAGCTTGATCAACACACCATTGAATTAGATGAAAATGTGAAGCCTATAAGGCAAAATTAGAGGCCTATCAATCCCAAGATAGAGGTACTCATGAGAAGAGAGATGACTAAGCTTATTGTGTCAAATATTATCTTTCCAATCAAACACTCTTCATGAGTGGCCAACCTGGTACATATAAGGAAGAAAAGTGGTGAGATTCAATTGTGTGTTAATTTTAGGGATTTCAAAAATGTCTATTTTAAGGATCACTATCCTTTTCCATCCATAGAGTAGCTAGTCCAAATGGTGGTTGGTTCAAAACATTTCTCTCTCTTGGATGGGTATTTATGTTACAACTAGGTGCTAGTCAAGGAGAAGACTAGTACAAAATAGCCTTCACCACCAAGTGGGGGACTTATGATTATAATAATATGCCTTTTGGTCTTTCCAATCCTGGTGCCACATTCTAAAGATCCACGGACATGGATTTTCAAGGTCTACTTAATCAAATGGTGCTTCTGTACTTGGACGATATCATAATTTTCTCCAAGAAGGCAAGTGACCACTTAAAACATTTGAGACTCATCTTTGAGAGGTGTATGGAGTTTGGGATCTCTTTAAACCTCAAAAATGTATGTTTTATATTCATGAAGGTAAATAATTGGGGTATGTTGTCTTCAAAATAGGACTAGCCATTGATCCTAAGAGGATACGTGCCATCTTGGCCTTGTCTTTGTCTCAACACAAGAAATGACTTCAAATCTTCCTTGAGAAGATAAATTTTGTGAGAATATTCATACCTAAATTTACATGTTTGGTCAATCCTATAATAACAATGTTTAAGAAGAATCAAGTCTTATCTTAGTCAAAAGAAGGAAAGGTAGGTTTTTAGGCTACCAAGTTAGCCATTACACAAGTACCATCTCTCTTGAATCCTAACTTTTAAAGATATTTATACCTATATTCCTTTGATAATGTGGAAAACATATCATCTATGCTCATGCAATATAATTAGGAAGGTCTTGATCAGCCAATAGCTTTCTTCAGTCAAGGACTTGAAGGCTATGAAGAGAGGTATACTTTTGTTGAAAATCTATTAGTTATTGTGAGATTATTGATTCATCTCATGGTCTCCCATATAGGTGTGAGATATTTCCTCTTGAGTAGATATCTAAATGAGAAGAGGGCTAGTTAGATCACTAAAGTCATAGATTATGACATTAATATCAAGGTTACTAAGTTATTGAGAGGTAAAGGTTTGTGAGAGCACTTGGTTGATGACCTATAAGAAGAAAAAAGATGTTGCTTTAGTCATGCTATGTCCTTCAAACAACTACACCTATACCCTCCACTTATTGGATACAAGATATGATTATATTATTAATGACAAGTGAGTGTCCTCAAATTATGGATAGGACTAAAAGAAGATACTTCAAACTTCATCCCATACCTTATGCCCTAGTTGATGGGGCATTATTCAAGAAAGACCTCAATGGAGTGTTGGTTAGGTATATAGGGGTTGATCATGTAAATATACTCTTGGATAAGTTCCATGATGGACCTATAGGAGGTCACTTTGCTTCAAAGACAATAACAAAAAAAATCATGAAGTCTAGTTACTATTGTTCCAATATTTTTAAAGATGCCTACACATGGGTTAGGAAGTGCCAAAGGTGTGCTTTTTAAAGTGGTAAACAAAGGATAACAGCCCTTCTTCTTAACCCCATTAAGGTAGAGTAGCTCTTCATGTAGTGGGGCCTTGAATTCATAGGTATGATAATACCTTCTAGTGGAGGTCATAAGTGGGTACTCATTGTCACTGACTACTTCACCAGGTGGTTGGAGGTTATTTCTATAAAAGAGGATAACAATACAATAGTGTTGGATTTATATGATAACATCGTGACAAGGTTTGGGGTACTATCCATTATCATCTCAGATAATGCCTTAGTATTTATTAGAATGAAAATAAGTGAATGGGCTCTTCATCTAGGTATATACCTTAGCATATCATCCAACTACTACCCCCAAGCTAATATGCTTTCTAAATCAATAAATAAGAACTTGATTAGGATAATCAAGAGGACCATGGAGGAGAATCAGAGAGTATGGCATACCAAAATAAGAACATCCTTGTGGGATGATAGGGTGACTCCCAAGAGCACCATTGGAAACTCACCATTTGTCCTTATATATGGGAGAGAGGCAAAGCTTCCCATCTCTCTTGAACTACCAGCTTTGGAACTAGCTTGTCAAATTGAGTTAATGGAAAGTGAACCCATGGGTGTGAGAATGGTAGAACTTATGGAGATTAAAGAAACAAGAGACCTTGAAATAAGGAAAATGGAATCACATCAAGTTCAAGTCAAGAAGTCTTTTGACAAGAGAGCCATTGAAAGAGACTTCAAATAAGGTGATCTAGTCTTGAAGTGGGATGTTAATAAGGCCAAACTAGGCAACCATACAAATTTTGATAGTTTGTGGAGTAGACCCTACCTGATCCATGGATACAAACAACACAATGCCTTTCAGATTACCAAGCTAGATGGAGAGGTATTACCCATCCTAGTCAATGGGATTCATCTAAAGCCTTGTTATTAGAAGTAGTTTGTATCCATTTGTATATATTAGATTAGATGTTGTTTTCCTCTAAGTGCTTCATGTACATCCTCTTATATTGTGTGTTTTCCTTCCCCAAGTGCTTTGATCACATTATTATTTTTATTTATTATTGTTATTTCTATTGTGAAAGTTTATTTGAGAGGTTGGAAATCTTATTCTTAGTTGAGGAGGATTTTTTATGATTTCATAATCCCAATGGATAGGCTAAGATGATTAGTCTATTGCATAGACATGCACGCAATCCCAGGAGGTTACCAAAAATGTTGGCCAAAATTGGGATAAATACCAAAAAATTTCCTAGATGGAATGTGTCATTCTCCCAAACCATTCATTGACCCTTTGCCTTGATGATTAATCTCTTTCTAGTCATGACTTAATGATGCAGTACACTATATTGGAGGGTCTTGGCATGGTGAACTTAACTGTTATAGGAGCCTATTTTAGTGGATGATCCGATGGTAAAGGGGGGAGATAAGATTCATGTCCCTACTTCATGTTCTCATCCTTCTTGTGAAAATTTTAGAAAAGTTTAAGGTAAGTTTGTAAACTTAAGGGTAAATGCCTAAAAATGGGGTTTATGCTGTAAGTACTAGATAAATCTAGTTTTCAAGGTTATTCACCATCCATTAGAAAGCATGAAGTGGTGGTCAAAATAAGTAAACTATAAAAGCCTTAATTAAAATCTTCAATATGGTCTAATCACCTTTTTACCAAGACCCAAATAGAAATTAGAGATTTTTATGCACTTTGCAAAGTTACAAAGTATCTCTGCTTTCTCAATTTTGAAAATTTGCAAATTTACAAAGTATCTTTCCTTTCTTGATTTTGTAAAATTATAAATTTGTAAAGTTGTAAAATATCTCCACTTTCCTACCCACCAAAACCTTGATGGAGATTCTGAGGGACTTTGTATGTGTTTTTGCAAGTAAAAACCTTGATGGATATTTAGAGGGACTTTACATGTGTTTTTACAAGTAAAAACCTTGATGGAGATTTAGAGGGAATTTGCATGTGTTTTTTCAATTAAAAACCTTGACAGAGATTCAGATGGAATTTGCATGTGTTTTTGCAAGAAAAAACCTTGATGATTTTTGGGCATGAATTTTTGCAAAATTCAAAGCTCTCAAAGCCCCTTTTTGATCAAAGAAGATTAGAAAAAAAAGCATGATTAGCCTCTAAGCACCATGGAAGTTTGTTGATGGACTTTAATCATCCTCTTCTACATTGGATAATTAAATATGGTGGTTGAAGTACATTTTTTGAAGATGGAAAAAATTCTCCTCCTCTTTCTCATCTCTTCTTCCATATATAGCTCTTTCTTCTCATTGTAATGGAGAGACTCTCATTTGATAAAGTGAAACCATGTCAAAATTTATAAAGAATAGCCTTTGGATTAACAAGATTACCTATTTTTCCTATCTCTTTAATTGTACTTTGTGTTTTAAGTAGTTTGTGCATGATTACCTTGTGAATAAGTCTTCTTTCTTAGTGATTATCCTCTCCTCACCTTTTTAAAATAGTTTAAGGTGTTTTAAGATCTAAATTTGTGTTTTTTAATCATAAGTGAAGGTATAGTGTGAATTTTACAATTCCTCTATGCTTTATCCCTTGTCCAAATGGCCTTATTTAAAATTATTCATGCAAACCAGCTAGTGTTAGAGATTGTGTGATTGAGGGATCTTTGAGTTGTCTTTATGTTTGTTTTTGAGAAATTAGGAGTGTCATTTATTCTATTGTATCATCCCTTTTTATGTTTTTTAGTCATTTTATATAGCTCTTCTCCACCTTTCCCAAGCCAAATTAGTAGTTTAGGTGATCTACCAAGAGGAACCGACCTTCTCTAGAGGTTTAACCCCACCATATGATACCCACAGCTTGGGGTTTATCCCATTATGTGGCTAGGAGTGAGAGAGCCTAAATAACCCTCTCACAAAGTGTAATTCTATATCACATGACCTTTTTTTGTTCCCCCACCTATTGGCCTCCAAGACTATATAATTGCCTTCACAAAATCAAACACACTCTATTGAAAGAGGTTTAATACATCTCTAATGAGAAGGGGGTTATATCTAAAAAAATATAAATTTATAATTATTAAAATTTGTTACATGTGAAAGAGTAAAAAAATTTTATGGGGGTGTATTTTAGGTCCATCCCACCCCTCAGCCTTTAACTCATTTGAATTGGGATACCAAATTACATAGAGGCTAGCTAAAAGTTTATGGTTTCAATAATATCAACCAAGTTCAAACTTTAGAAAAGGTGTAGTATTTAATTAAATTATATTAAATAAAATATAAAATTCACATGAATATAAAATAATAATAAAATAAATTTTGTCTAATAATAAAACAAAATTTCTTATTAATGGGTCAATTATATCAGACAAGGGGTGATCATTCATCTTGACGCCCCCTCCCCCAAGTATGTTCAAGTTGAACTTTGATGGGGTATATAGAGAATTCATGGGCTTCAGGGGTTGGTTGTGTTAATTAATACTATTCAAGGTCCTTGATTAGAACAACATCCATGAAACTTATGGATGGAACCAATAATGAAGTTGACGCTTAGGCATTGGTGTTGGGAGTTAGACTAGCAATCTAGTGTGGTATCAAGAAGTTATTAATTGAAGGTGACTCAATGGTTATTATTAGTGTTTTTTATAAGCTCAAGGTTAGAACTTGGAATCTTAATAACATCTTACAAAAATGCTAGGAGGATTTGGAATTTCTCTCAATTTTGGAGGCTTCCCATTGCTTTAGAAAGGTAAATGATGGCATCGATTCCTTAACAAATAGTGGTATTGAGAAGAAATAGGAATTAATTGTTGATAATTCCTATGAGGCTTGGCCCAATGTTGATGTTGAGAAATTTACATAAACTCCTTTTATTTATTTTTATTTAGGTGGTCATGTTTATTTCATGATGTGGTATTTCCTAAATGGCATGTCAATTGGTTTGAATTTATGTGGCCTACACATTCGATTGATTGGTATTAATGATTAAATTTTGGTGGAATTTGATAGCACAATGTGATGGTATATGTGTAATTAAGTTGTGAACATGGCTCTCAATAGACTAGATGTGAGTCATTTCTTCAAGAAGCCATGAACAAGATGCTTCAACAATTTCTTAGCACACATCTTATTTATATAATAACAACTAAATTTGAGATGACCTTTGATGATCAAGTGATAGATTCTCATCTCAAAAAGGTATTCTTTATTAATCTAGCATTGTGTTGGATGCATTTTGTGAACTCACTAGTCTATATTTTTGGAAACTATATGTTAAGATAAGTTTAATTCTAAATTGTCTTCTATTTTCATGGGTAACCCTATGCTCACATTAGAAGATAAGGCATTGGTCTACATAATTATTGAAATAGTGGTTAAACCATAGTTTTGGGTTAGTTTGGCCAAGGATATGGAAGATTTTCTAGGGGCAACCCTATGATCTTTGATATTTTTCTACTTTGAGATCATGGGGATTGTTCCCCTTGCCACTTTCTATGAGCTATAAGAACATTATATAATTGTTTTGGGCTTTATATAGAAGCTTTGGTTAGTACTTCATCAACCATAAAATTTAGTGGGTTTATCTTAGTTATGGACATTCAAATTTGTAAATCCCCCATGGAATATCTAGTTATAGTGTTGGACCTGTAGTGGTCAAGTAGTGTGCTCTCAGTGGAATAGATTATGGTAAGGTTGTATGGAACATCAACATTAGATTTCCCTCCCCTAGGTGGTGTTATAGGATATCACTTGGTAGAAGGTGGGTTGGTCACATAATGACAAGTAAATTTTGGGGTCATACATGGACACATGGATATTACTCATCACTCTCTAAGATTGGGAGGTTATATGGTGTTCAAAGTGTCAAGGGTATGTGAGGTGGTTGTGTTAGAAGATGTGTTCATGGTAGCAGGTCTATTATATTGGTGGAAGATCTAGCTATTATGGAGGTCACTATTTCTGAGAGTGTGGTGGACTTGGGGACTCTATGTGGAGATGATTGGATGATCAGTGATAAGATGGTGGTGCCTTTAGTTTGTGTTGGGGATGGCAGTCAAGCCTAATCACTATGATGGTTCTAGATTTCCTAGAGTTTGGATAGTGTGTTGGTGATTATTTTAGCCTTGGGTTACTTTTTATTTATCAATTTGTCTTAAATTCTACCAATTTTTTGGCCTATTGGTCTTGGTTTCACTTATGGTCTATCTATATGGGTTTGGTATTTGATAGTAGATGGTCATCTTGGGATTTTTTTGGTCTTATAAAATAGTTGGTTTTGTTTAATAAAATGGGTAAGGGACCCCCTTAACCTTCTTAATCAGGAAAAATAATAATAAAATAAAAGTTTGTTTAATAATAAAATAAAATTTAGTTAAATGTAAAGCTTGTTTTTCAAATGGGGTGGTGATCATGAAAAAGTGTGCTAATTCAACCTGGTTGACCTAGTAGACTAAACCCTTTTGTGGTGGTCAACCTTGGGTGACCCATTTTAAACATGTTTGTTATGTTGTATAGTGATACGAGCCTCATATTAACAATTGTGATGCAAGGTGAAAAGATGATGTTCACCAAACAAATCAAGGGCATGAAGGTGAGCCTCATGCAATTCTTAATAAAAAATGATGACATGAAGAGATATGGAAAGAGAAAGAAGCTCAAATTTAAGAGGAAGAACCAACTCAAAACCATAGACTAGAGACAATGTATTTTCCCCAGTAGGAGTATGAATACTATTATAATAGGCCCAAAGTGTAGGATAAAGATGAAGACGCCAATATGTGTGGGTTTCATGAATTGTCTTTGGAAAGAATTTTATTTAGAATTTTGTTGGTGGTCTCAACTTGACCATTACATTATGGATGATAAAGAGTGGAAAACTTGTGATTGATTTTGAATTTAGTGTAAAGTTGTCTAACATGTTTATTTTTGAAATTACCACCATTGTCAAAAATAATGGTGTGAGGAAGACCAAAGTGGAAAATAATTTGGTTGAGAATGAATTTAGATATAATAGGACTAGTAACATTAGCAAGGGGCATGACTTTAACCCACTTGGTAAAGTACTCAATGGCAGTGATGGTGAAGATGTGCTAATATTGGGAATGAGGAAGCTTTCCAATGAGATTGAATCCACATGTGTAAAATGGTCAAGGAGATTAAATAACTTGAAGTTTAGCTGGTGGTGAATGAATGAGGTCATCATAAAGCTAACAAGGATTACACTTTTTAGCATATTCAATAGCATCATTTTCTAGAATAGGCCAATAGTAACCCATACATAGACATTTGTAGGTTGTATTATGTTCATTATAGTGACCACCACAAATTCCCCCATGTGCTTACTCAAGTATAGGAGGAACCTCATTTGGCATGGCATAATGGATCAAAGTACCTTTGAAATTATGATAATAAAAGATATTATGTCTAAATATGTACTTGAAAGTTTGTTTATGAAGATGCATTTTTTCATGAGAATCCAAGTTAGGAGGATACATTTGATGTTCTAAGAATTGGATGATGTCTTTATACCATGAGCATTGCCAAATGGTTATAGCCTCGATGTGGCAGATAAGGGAATCTAGAGGCTGAGTAGATGATGAAGATTTGATTATTTTTATGATAAAAGAAGGATCAGAAAGAACTTGATGTGGATGAAAGAGAGAAGTTGAAGAGGAAAGATAATCAGTAATGGAATTTTGGTCTCTAGGAATAGGTTCAATTATAAAAGAGGAAAAATCATGGGCAAGAGTGGTTATAATATGATGATAGGTAATAATAGTTTCACTTTTACATTGACAGGCACCACTAACTTGACAACAAATGAGTTGAGAATCACCCAAAGCATGAAGATATTATATGTCTAGATCAAGAGCATCTCTCAAACTTAAGATAATAATTTCGTACTTGACCATATTATTGGTGACATAAAATGTAAAACAAAAAGCTAAAGGAATTATTTTACCAAGAGAACTAGTGAGAATGCAACCTAACCTAGCTCCTTAAAGTAATTTAGCACCATCAAAGTGAAGGGTCTAAGTATCCTCATGAAAGTCAATATTGATTTTAGGGAGCTCCTTGATAACTAATTTTGGTTTGGTATTATTATAGGGAGTGGAAGGTTTATTAGATTAATTGGCTTCAAGATCAACAGTAAAGCTATGAAAATAATCTGCAAGAGAAATTGCTTGATTAAGACCTTCAATGTAAAGAATATTGTCATCAAGAAGGTCATCTTGAAGAGAAGAAGTGGTTAGAATGGGATTCATGGAAATTTGGTTAGTTATGACTTTCCCTTTAACAACTTTTTATGTGATGATGTGAAGATCAAATTCCATAAGTAAAACCATCCTCTTGCCAATTCTATCTCCTAGAATAAATGCTTTGGAAAAGAAGTGATGAAAAGGGCCAAAATGAACAGTGACATAGGTGGTTTGGTAAAGCATGTAGTGATGAAGCTTTTCAACTAAAAAATAGATGGTGAGACAATCATGCTCAACTTTGGTATAATGGGTTTCATAATCAATGAGGCCTTGAATAATGAAATATATGGCATAATCCTTACCTATATCATCTTGTTGGGCAAGCATTACTCCAACTAAAATAGGTGTGGAAGTAGTATAAAGAATCAAGGGTCAATCATTAGAAGGAGGATAGAGTATAGGTGGATGAATAAATGACTCTTTCATGTTTTGAAATTCTTTTTGACATGGATCTATCCATTCTAAAGTTGTACCTTTCTTGAGAAGGGAATTGACAGAGTGAATTTGATAAACCATCTCAAGGAAAAATCATCTAATTGCCCCAAGCATGCCTAAATAGGTATGAATGTCAGGAATATAATGAGGGATAGGCATGTTGATAATAACATTAATCTTAGTTGGATCAACATCAATGCCACAAATAGAGACTAATAGTTCTAAGAATTTACCAAATGTAACTTCGAAGACACATTTGAAAGGATTAAGTCTAACTTTATATTGGATGAGATGATAAAAGATTATGGCAAGATTAGAAAGATGATTTGTGTGATAATTGGATTTAGTGATAAAATCATCCACATATGTTTCAATAATTTTATGGATGAGATCATGAAAGATATAAGTCATAACACACTGGTAAGTAGCTTCAACATTTTTGAGACTGAAGGGCACTTTTATGTAATAATAGGTGCCCCATTCTATGGTGAAAGTAGTCTTATGTTGGTCTTAAGGAGCTATATGAATCTGATTTTATCTAAAAAATCCATCCATAAGAGATAACATTTCATATCCAACCATGTAATCGACAATGGCATCTATTGAAGGTAAATAAAATTTATCTTTAGGACAAGCAAGATTAAGATTGCAAAAATCAATACAAATATGAATGGCCATGGTGATATTCTTCTAAAAAAGAATAATATTGGAAGCCCATTCATAATAATCCACATGTTTAATAAATTTAGCATCAAGAAGTTTGATGATTTCTTTATGGCATAAGTTGGTAACTTCAGGAGGAAACTTGTGTTGCTTCTAACACATAGGTTTGGCAATAGGATAGGTAATGATGTTATGGAAAACTATAATAGGTTCAATGCCAAGCATATCTTGGTAAGACCATACGAATGCCTCTTGATACTTATCAAAAAATAGCCTAAAATTATCATGTTTAGAATGTGAAAATTCTTTGAAAACTATGATTGGTTGAGGACAAGATGGAGTACCATAGTTGATATGAGTTGTTTCTTCAATAATAATGGTATTACCATCTTGAAAGTGGTATGGTGCATTGGGTAAAGATGAAATTATATTAGATTTAGGATCAATTCTAGAAACAAAGTCATTGAAGCAAGGAGTTTTATTTTTAAAATTTCTAGGTTTATGATGTTGCCATGGGATTTGTGTTTCTCAAGCATAAAGTAACTCCAATATAGCTTCATCACTAGGCAAGGTAAGAAGAGGACCATAATATTCCACATCTACTTCTATCTCTAAAATTTGATTGCCATGTCAATCATATTCAAAATGTATTTGACAGACATTGGTTACCTTGATATCAAGTGTGATTTTAAGAGTAGAAAAAATAGATGGAGTAGAAGAGGTCGATGGAGAGCTAATGGGAGAAGAATTATATTCAATTGGAGAATCCAAAGGAGTTAAAGAAGATGAAAGCACTTCCAGAGGTTTAGAAGACATTATTTTCTATATCACCCAAGGAGAATCAATAAGAGGAGGATTGATAGGAGGTACATAACCCTTAGGTTCTAAGTTATGACCTACAAAAATGGTATGCACATCCTGATTGAAAGCATGGATTTGAGATAAGGTCTTTCGATAATGTAAGACATCTAAGTCTCTAGATTGATCTTGGGTCATGATATAATTATCATCATATGTGGGATAAATTTTGCATGCTTAGAATTTAGGAGGATCTTCATACTGTGAAATCCCAAGATTATTGAATGTTTGAGGAGTCATGATGAGAAGATCTTGAAATAGCTTAGCCACTCCAAATTCATTGCAATAAAAATCACGTTCAGGTAAATATTGGTCTCAAGTATTACATGGAGGGGTAAAATTGATAATTTCATCCATGAGAATAATGGTATAATCTATGGGTTAGAGGGAATGTGGAATCCATTCTGAAATATACATAGGCAATTTCTTAGTATTTTAATTCATTGGGATCGTCATCATCAAAATTTGAAAGAGTAACTTGTAAATCAAGATTCAGATTGATGAACTCAGGAAGAGGAGCACTATTGATTTTAAGAATCATGAGAATGAAATATTATGATTTAACATTAGGTAATTGGATACTCTATGGGTTGGGATCAGCTTCATCCTTATAACATTTTCCATTGTGTGGTTTTTTAATGCATTCACTACCTAAAGAAGTAATGGCCCTCATTTAATAAGTCCATGGATGGCCAAGAAGTATGTTATAAGATAAAGGAAGATCAAGAACCATGAGTTTGGTTTACATGGTCTTAGGACCAATGGTTAAGCAAAGCCATATATAACCACATGGATTTTTATTAGTCTTATCAAAACCACGACAAGTAAGAAAGGTTTGTTTAAGATGACTTTTTTTATAACCAAGTTGTTGTAAAGAAGTCACATTAATACTATAACCTTCATGAATTAGAAATTTTTGAATAAGGGTGGTATTAATGACTATCTTTATGAAAAGAGTTAGATCATCCACACAAAAAAGGATTTCATCATTAATCATGTCCTCTTCAAGGAATTCAATGAAAGGTTTAGAAGGACACATAGATTCAATGGTATTGATGTTTACTAGTTGAGAATCAATATAAGGTGGTTATTCATCTAAAGAAGATGTATCTTCAATCTCTTAGAGTTGTTGTAGAAGGAATTTATAAAGATTAGGTGAAGTGCGAACCAACTCCATGAGAGGAATTTTACATGGTATAGAGTTAATTTCTTCTAGTAAATTCCAATGAGATTTAGAAAAGGAGCCATGAGATTTAGAAGAAGTCAAATTAAAATTTGGAGGGATATATGTGGTTGGAGGATAAAAAGGAGGAAATTGTTCCTCAAGTACTTCTAAATCAATATTTACAGTGGTAGTATATTTAAGCAATTATTCTTCCAAATAAGGTTTCTTAGGCTTGGTCACAAGATATTTATTTTCTAGCTTCCTGAAATAATTAACCTTAGTCGTATTGACATATTGAGAGTTGTTGTGGTATTGATCATAATCAACATCAATTCCATAAACATACTTAGAAGTTGATTGGTTATGGAAAGAATATTTTTTATTATTATTAGATGTAGAGGTTTTAGAGGGTTGTCATTTTTAAAAATCATTAGTGTATTCTTGATGACGATGCTTAATCATGGTTTCATGGTCAAATGAATCATCAATCATGTATGAAATAACACATTTAGTAAGCCCTTTACAAGACTCAGGAGAATGTCCAACATTGGCATGAAACCAAAAAAATAGATTTGGATCATAGAATTTAGGAGGATATTTAGGATATATGAAAGGTTTAGAAAGAGGTAAAAAATGTCTCATTTGATGAACCAAAAGAGGCACATGAGATAATGAAGGAACATCATTTTTGGAAATACCAAGTTTGGTTTGAGAAGTGTTACTAGTGATAGTATTGGATGTTTGGAAATATCCTTTAAGGATTTTAGAATTAGGTTCAAATTGCTTCATAAGATAATCTTGTCATTTAACTTGGTCAAGAGCTTCATTAAGAGTTTGAGGAGCAAAGGTTTGAACCTTGTATTGAAGAGTAGGGGTTAAAGTTGTGACAAAGAGTTTGAATAGGTTATCATCAGACATATTATGATCAGATTTATGATCTAAGTATTTCCATATTTTAATAAATTCATGAGATGATTCATTAGGAGATTGTTTAGCATTTATGAAATGGCTAAGATAGTTTTGAGGAAGATCATTATGTTGAAATTATTTAACTAAAGGATTGATCAAATCTTCAAGTTGCCAAATATAATGTTGAGGTAAGTGATTATACCATTATAATAAATCACCAGTGAAGGTTTTGACTAATATTTTAGTAGTGTCAAATGTATTAGTTTGGATCCACTCTTTGTAGAGATTAGTAGAGGCTTTAATAAATGAGACAGGGTCTTTAGTCCCATCATATTTAATAGTTGGTGATATGTTACCAATGTCAATAGATACAATGAAGGGAGCTAAAGGCTCATTTTGAATAGTTTGAAGCATTTTTTTATTCATTATTGGTTGAGGAATAATGTTACCTAAGGCATCTAAAAGAGGTGGAAGAATGTAATTAGGATTAGCTTGAGGATTCATGATTGGAGGTTGATTAGCCACATTGATCAAATGTTGTTGAAGTTTCATCATTTGATTGGTATTAGAGTATTTCATAATGTTCATTTATTGAATCACTTGGGATAATAATTGAGTTGTATTAAGTGGTGGGTTGGTGTTGAAGGGAATATTAGAAGAAGAGTTATTAATGGGATTATTAAATAAATTTGAGTCAATCACTCCCACATTAGTTTAAATATTTTGAGAAGGTTCTTGGTAGGTGCAGAAAGGATTGGACCCATCAAACTCATCTTGAGGTGTTATTTGAACCATGTTGTAATTTGTAGATGAAGGAGAAGAGGTGCCCCAAGAGTGATGGTGCTCTTGAGAGGTAAAGAAAGGGAGAAATGAACACCCCATATAGGATCTAAATGAATTAAGACTATCCAAAAATATTATGATAGGGGACCTCATTTTGATCAAAGAGAAATGAACAAGATGTAGATAAAAAAGGATAAAGAACCAATTTGAAAAGTAGGGGAAGTAGAAAATAAATCTAGGTCAACTAGGTTGACCTAGTGCAATGAACAAAAGTAGTAAACATAGTCTAGGGCAGTGTAGAGTCAAGCTGGTTGACATAACATAGTAGATAGGGAAAGGGAAAGGATTGATAATAAAATGATAAATGAAATAAGGTATGCCTATAGATATTCCAAAAAAGTAGATACTAAAATGAAATACATAATCAATTGAATTGACACTGGCCAATCTAATTGGTACATATAAATAGATTGCAATTTTGAAAGGAAAGTACAAAATAGAGTGAAATAGAGAAAATAAGAACTGGCCTTTGTGTTTCAAAGTTGAAAATAGAATAGATAACTAACCTATAACCTTGGAGAGAACTAGTCCAATCTCTAGATCTAGGTCAAACTGGTCAACCAAGTGAGATAAGAACCTATTACAAAAGTTGAAAAAGTATGCTAAGTTGACTTGGTCAACCTAGTAGACTAAACTAGATGTCTATAAATGTGCTAAGTTAAGCTGGTTGACCTATTTAACTAGACTAAAAATATAGAAGTCTAGAATCTGGAACCTGTACTATGAATCTTGAATAAGAACCTACTACAAAGTCACTAGAAATGTGCTAGGTCAACCCGATCGATCTAGTAGGTTAAATAGAAAGTGTCCAACATGCTATAAACTTATGTTGGGTTGAGCTAGTCAATCTAGTTACCTATTCCTACATATAGAGAAAAATATTTGGGTCGATATAATCAAGCCATCATGTCAAAACATATGATAGAAAAGATGATAAAATGAATAAAATAAATGAAATAAACCCTATAAGGGTATGTTTCACATCAAGTTCACTAGAATATATGTAATCAAAATTACATGATGTGCATGAATCAATCTTAGATCAGATAATATAGATCACACCTACACTTTTGATTGGGGCATACACTTGTTAAGTAGGATCATAACCAATATGAGGATCTGTTAGACCCAATTAGGGGATCACTTGTATCATCTCTCACAACATATCATGCTAGGTAGGGTTCCAAAGCCTATAGTCTAACATAATAACACAACAAACCTAAAAGAGTCATATGGTTTCTATATTCACTTATGATAATAAACAAGAAAGTAAACTAATCTAATAATAAGAAAAGTAAACTAATCTAGTGTTCACCAAAGATTTTGGCACAAAGTAAGGGGTTAGATGCAAAGAAATCAAATACATGTATAGGGAAATTTAAATAAAGTAAGTATGAGTAACACCATAATACATGGAATAATATTATTTGAGCCAACACTTATGCTACTTCTATCTACTAAAAGAGAGAAGAACAAATTTAGAATATACTTACCTGAATGTGAAGCCATTGTGACTCAATCTCTCCCTTGGCCAATGGGGCTTTGCAAGAGGTTGTTGTGGTTAATAAGGATCAATTTTTTAGGCCAAAGAATCGAAGACCTATCCACAAGACTAATATTTCCAAATAAGAAATCTAAGATAAGACTCCTCAAGTAGAATGGTGGAAAAGTATGTTGTGAAGAATCACGAGTGAATAATAACTCTTGATTGCATTCTTATGGAAATGACTAAAATGACCTTGTATATATAGGACTATCTAACCCAAAAATAACTCAAACATGTTGGTTGTTCTAGGTTGACCAGGTTGACCTAGCACATTATCAAGCTAATGCCTGAAGTTTATGTTAGGTTAACCAGATGGAAACTAGGCCTAAAGAGCTAAAGTGACCCCAGACTGTGCTAGATTAACCAAGTCGAACTAGCTTACTAAATAGGTAAAAAGGGTACTAAGTAAGGGAAAGAAGGGTAAAAAGAGGAAAATACTAGAGGAATGTGCAAATAAGGAGAGATAGCTTAGGGAAAGGTTTTATGACTTGAATGGATAGGTAATAATATGGAAATAATGGATAACAATCCTATGAAGAACCAAAGGTCTACCCACCCCTTTCCTAGGGAACCCCTTAAGACATGCACTTAGAGAGATTGATTCATGATGGGTTCCTACAATATGTAAATCATCAGTAATCAACAAAAGTGTGAAAATATTATGTGTATACAAGGCCCACCAAAGGAGAAGAAGAACATGGGGATGCCTCCCTCTTGTTTTACCATATCTTGGTTATGAGATATCATAAACATAGCTAGCTATGATAAATATCACATAAAATTTCATAGGAATTTTGGTTCCACCAATCACTCCCAATACACAAAGGATAACCATGTATAAGGGCATAAGAACATGGTTCCACCAGCCACTATCACTATGTAAGAGTGCACAACAAGCATGGAAATTCAAACAAAATTTGGAAGAATAACTTTACCATTTTAAGTCAAGAAAAATTATTAAAAAATATCTAATAATTTAGTAGGGATGTTACATCTCCAAGCACATGTGGGCATTAAAACCACACAGTGGCCATTGGCACAACCATGGAAATACAAGTAAATAAAGAGGGTAAGATAAATGGCCTTACACTTCTTGTAAACTGTAATCAGAATAAGGGAGAAAAATAATTTTAACATAAATAAAATTTAAATTTATTTGGGCATGGAAGCCTACCTTGGCCCCCCTCTTGGATCCACTCAAGAACACCACCTACAAGCCTTGGTTAATAGTTATCCTCTTCCTTCTCTAAGATCCTCCTCTTCTTTCTCTTTCTCTCCTCCACTTCCAATTTTATAAATTTTATAAAATTATAAAATTATCCACAATAAATACTTTTATTTCTCAAATAATCTTAAAATCCAATGGGAAGGTAACATGTGTCCCTTCCCATCCCTTGACTCAAGGCCAAAAATCTCTCCTAGCAATAACTTATATTACAAACCCATGTGGGTAAGCAAGTCAGCCCATACCTAATTAATGGATCCAATATCCCATGCCATAAATGGGTACATGGGTTTCCTTAAAAATATTCTTTGGATCCTATAAAGACTCTTCAAAATCCCTATGGGTCCAAGGACTTCAAAATCAACATAATATATATAAAGCCCACTTTATGTCACCTGCCAAAGTTGGATCTTTAATTCCATTCAAGTTTTAGGTTAAATGGGCCACTTAAGTGGCTTAATATTACACTTTATAGATGAAATAAAAATTAAATAAAACTCTTAAGTTTTAAAAGGAAAGATGTGAATAGTAACCAAGGGGTGAATAGTGCTAAGAGTTTTAAGGAATTCCACAACTTTTGACCAAGTTTACATATGACACAAGGAGTGATTTGAATCATGAAAAGCTCAATACTCATGACACCACTATACAAATGATGTGTTCATGCATGCCATAGTCTTAGTTCCCTTGTAAGCCTCCCTTATCACATGCATATCATTGCACACATAAAATTCCCTACCCTAGATAACAAAATCTGCATAATGTAAAAATAGAAGTGATCTCAATCAAACACAAGATGAATACGACATATATAAGACATCACATCTTAATATTAATAAACTCATATCAATAATATAAACATATGTATAATCAAATATATGCTTAAGAAAAATAGCTCTAGTAGTAAATAAATAATATGCATCATAATGGACAACCAAAATAATGTAAGTAAACTAACATCATAATGAATATAATACTCATGTAATCTATGAATATGTTTTTCTTGTGTAATCAGTTCAATAACAACACATAATATATGTCTCAAACATAAGGGAATAATAACATCTCATGTCTTGATAATACACAAATCTCGTATCAACAAGATGTGTGTATAACATAAACTATTTAAAAGTAAGCACTATGAAAATATGGGTCTCGCACAAACTACTAAGTAAATTAGAATGCATAAGATATAAAATAAAGGCAAATGACTATTTTTAAACTTAATATTTTTATAAAAAAAATCATAAGGGGAAAGTGTTGATAAATGGATCATTTAGCAGTAACTTGGGTCTACATGAATAGAAATAATTATTGTGAAATTGAATTCAGGGTTGTGTGAGGTTGATAGTAATCAAGAACAAGGCTCTACATTAACTTGGGACAAGGCCATGTTGTTTGGACTAGGTTAGATTGAATTATTGTCTATAGGGGATGTCATTTAGGATTTTTGTCTTATGTGAATTTTATCAAATGTTCCTTCACATATAGATCATGTGTGTATACACATATGTTTTTGATTTGTTGTAGGAGTCTCTATGTACCTTCTTCTTCAAGTAAAAACCTAGATCAATGATAAGAGGGACAAAACATTATAAAATGGGGGTAATGGATAAGGGGATGGGATTGTGTTTTACCTCAATATATTGTGTGTTTAGCATTACTTACATATTTAATACTTTGTAGAGGGATCAAACTTCATGTATTTCTTGCATACTACAATGATGTGTATATAATACTAGATAAATGATATATGTCATTGCAATCTTGATGTAATTATGTGTTTGATCAATGAATTGTGACCTTATTTTAGTATTCAAACCTAGCTTAGGGTTATTGGGTTGTATGGACTCAAAATTGGGAAGAATATATGCTTTCCTCTTAATGTGTATTTAGATAATTATAAAATTTGTAATAGTAGTAGCCTCTTGTCATCTAGTGAACAAATGGGTAGAAAATGTGTTTATATAGAAAAATTTGGGGGTTTTTCTCAAATGGGACTTATAAAATATTTTTAATGAATAATTAGGATGAATTAAAATTTGGTAAATTAGCCACTAATTTGTGAGAGGATGAAATCGGTAGATTCAAACACGACTAACTTGTTGGATTGTCCTGAAGGAATAGTTTCATCTAAAGAATATAGATAGCTAAACTAAAAGTATGAACTAGTTAAATAATGAATTTAGGGTGATTTTAATGATAAATATAAACACTTATAATTATAATTTATTTTAAATAAAGGCTCAATCATATGAAAGTGGAGAAATAGTGATTTAGAACCATGAAATTGAACATAGGTTAAATGTGCATAAGGAGTGGTCACAAGTGCATTATTTTATCATTAAATGTTTATTTTAGTGTAAAAATTCCTCCCTTACCTTTTATTATAGTAATGTAATAAATTTAAAATACTAGATTAAAAGGAAAAGTGTTATACCTGATCTTAACTATGAGTAATGGTCTTGAGTATATGTCACATGTTAAACTATGTTGCATGCCAACCTATTGTGAAACATGTATAAATCAGTCCTTATTCTACATAAAAATATGAAATTAAAGAAAAAAAACTCAAATAACAAGGAATAAATACACATTTTTATGTATGTGAACCTATATATTTTCTAGTGCAAAATTGGTGACTAGAGAGGGTGGAATCCTTGGAGACTTTATTTATTGAAAACACTTGGATTGGATTGTGCATGCCTTGATCCTCATTTGTAGGATAATTTTATTAAAAATTCAATATTCAATTTAATTAATAATTACACAAATCAAGTTAGTAAAATATCTTTAAATCCTTATATGAATTCTAATAGATCATTTTAGTACAAAACTAGTGTAAAATTGGTGCAAAAATCTGAATCAATCGCTAGAGATGGAATAAGATTCATTTTGATGCAAACCTAATGAAATGCATGGTGTAAAATTAGTGAAAATATAAATAAGTATTGAATCTAGTGTTCACATCATAGATATGACATGAATTTTCATTCCTTTTTTGGAAACTAGTGCACAATTAAGCAAGAATGTGATCATGTGTTGTGCACATGTCCCCAATCTGACATATGAGTATAATTATTATAATAACTGAGTAATATCTTGTGTAAATTTTGGAACACATGTTTCACATGATGCCCCAATATAATAAAATATATCTACTAATTTTGTGTATAATTTTTTAAACTGTTTCTGTGTAACCACTAAAAATTGTTCTATAGACCGAGTATGATCCTTAAAATTTTGAAAAATACTATTTATGACTCCTAGATGAAAACACATTATTTTGGACAATCCTGTCATGTGTAAATTTTCTTAGGGTGTGGCACTATATAATTTTTTTTTAACAAAAACTCAGTATGCACTTTGATCAACTTAGCAAATATTATTGTTTATGTCTATGTAATGGACTATTGTAGCTTAGTATCTAAGATAAGCCACTATATATGCCCCCTCTTTTGAGATGAGTTGTGAAGCATGCATAATAACTTGAATCAAAAAAAAATTGTGCAAAATATGCTATAGAAAGATTGAAATTTGGAATAGTAATGATAACATTGGGTGATAATCTAAGAAAAATAGTAATGTATGATTCATGTAGTTACAAGCATACATTGTGTCATGTCTAGATAGATATTAGTAATTAGACATGTAATGAACAATGATCATACACTAAGTACTTTAAATTGATATATAATTATTTAGGGAAGATGCATGATATCTATCATGGCATTGCAAACAATAGTAAACAAGAGTCATGCCCATGATGCACATATAAAGATCACAATGAAGATAACAAAAAACACTTAAGAATGCCAAGGTACCACATAAAATGGACATGTTCAAATGTCACTTACACTCATATAAACACATAATAAGGCTTAGAGACACAAACAATGACATGCTCAAACTATCATAATCTAGAGAAGTAGAATACACACAAAGCATGAAGCAAAGAAGAAAACACAATAAGCATCCATGAATAAGTAAAATTGATCCAAATAAATAATTGGTAACATCATGTTATATAAAATCTTTACGTATATAGTGAGGTATCAATTTTAAAGTGAGTGAGAAAATAATGAAATATTTTGTGCAATGTATTGAACTCTAATAGGAATAATAAGGATAGTCATAGAATGATAAAACCTAGGTGAAATATGACCCTAATTAACTTGTGATGCAAAAAATCTATATAATGTATATGAATATTTTTATTCTAAAAAATTAGAGCTTGTGTTCACTAGGATTAGTTCGTTGGAATTAGATAATAGCATAATGTGTTGTTATCTATATTAATGTGATTTTGTTTTTGTAATTTTTTTGGGTCTAAGATTATATCACCTCTTATAACTACATATAAAAGTGACAAGTTGTATGTTTTAAAACTCACTCAAGTACACTTGTGATTCATATTTGATATAAAACTAGATATAGAGAAGTAATACATATACTGAAGCACAAATTAACTAATGTAAATGAGCTACACATGTCATGCATAAGTCTTAATTTTTAAGATTTTTTGAATACTAAAATTATTTTTTTTAATTTTTGTAATGATGATATGATAAGAAAATAAGTTATGTACAAGGAATTAATCTAATAGGAAAATGATATCATAAAGGGGATTCCTCCATGTTGCTCCTTTATCATTGGGACCACACCAATCTTGTACATTATTAGTGCCAAAATCATCAAACTAATCATCATCATAGGAGATCACCAACTTCTTAGACTGTGCTTGAGATTACAATATTCCATTTTTAGCATATTTTATATCCATTTATGAATAATTAACTACCCCATATTGTGGTATTAACCATTATAATTTTTTTTAGCAATATATATTGTGTCATGTGCATCTATTGATATTCTATTAGTTGTATTTGCTTGAATATTAGCTAAAGATATGATTTCTTTTGGTTATTATTTCTCTAAATATGTTCCATCTTTTGAAATGGAGGTGAATTTTCCTTCATGTTCAAATTTAATGCAAACTTTGTGTTTCTAAATGATTCCTCCTATTTATTTTGACCATGATCCTCCAAGCACAACATTATATGCACTTGTAAGATAAATAACACTAAAAGTAAGATGATATTCTTTTGAAGAAAATGATGTAGAAAAATAAATATTGATGTAGAAAATAACTGACATTGAAATTAAGATTATTATAACCAAGAAATTCCATAAATGATGTAGAAAAAAAAAATCTTGATAGTTCATAACCTTGATATCTGTAAATTACTTGTCATCTATGTGAGAAGTGATAGTGAAAGATTATTTATAGGAGGAAGGGCTTGTAATTTCCTATGTTAAAACCATACTTGTAACATTATATTTTGTAGGAATCTCTTATTTTTCAACCTATTTTGTTATAAACCCTTTATAAAATATACTTTCTTGATTGGATTAAACTTGTGTTGGTAACTTCTGTTTTAGTAATTATTGTTTGTCTTATTATAAATTTTGCAACTTTTACTTTTCAAATTGTTCCTATTTTAATTTTCATAATCTTTCTTTTTCATCTTATTTTTTTTGTAATCTTGATTTCTCAAATTTTGCATTTTGAATCTTTTATGGCTCTAAATTTTTAGTTTAAATCTTATTTTTTCTAAATTATCCTTTTGTATCCATACTTTTTATTTATATTTTTTTCACTTATACTTTAGAATATGAAATCATAATTTGAGTGGGTTGATTGATTGATGTATCTACTATATGATCACCACTATCAATGATACTTTGTATTTTATTATTTAAATCCAAAAAACTATCAGTATGATGCCCATGCATTCTATGATATCCATAATAGTATTTTGATTTTCTTAAATGATGTATAGGAGGTGGTTTGATAAACTTGTTTCGAAGCATTTATCGTAGAATCTCACTTGAAATTTTATTATCCTTTTTAATACTTTTTGAATCACTAGTTGTATATGTATTCTATTTTAGCTTCCAATTTTGAAATGAAGTATTGAATGGCACGACATTTCTAGATGAAGATACAAATACATGATTAATACTAGCATATTATAGATTTTTTAGATATGTGATATGATTTTCAAATATTGTGATATTTGAAATTAAATATTTATTTTTCTTTTAAAATTCTAATATTGACTTTCTCATAGTGATGATTTAATATTGAAGGGCTTCACAGGCACAAAACCTAGGTACTTCTGATTGAATAAGCATATAAACACCATCAAGAGGAGATGTGGTAGGTGGAGGAGGTTGAGGAATGACATGCTACCTTTATTTTTCACTATAAGATGGGTCACCTTACCTCTTGGGATAGTGATAGCATGGACCTAATTAGAGGGAAAGTAGTTATCATCATATTGAGGGTTAGGAGGAAGAAGAGATTTTTTTTTAACCATTTTAAAGTTTCCAAATATTAAAATGATAACAAGAGGAATGAGAAAAACTAATGCTATAATACATTCCATCATAATAAGGAAATTAAAAAATATTTGAAACTCTAAGAAAATAAAATTAGGAGGAAACCCTACAAAAAATGAGGGCTTGCAATATTCAGTAAATAAAGCATGTTCACCAATATGTTTTATAAAAAACTTGAAGATTGAGAGGTGTTAATATAATTAAGACAAATTGTTGAGTAAATCATACATAATATATAAAATAAATACACATGATTGATTTGTAACTTAATGTGTTTAGAAATGTGCTAAAATGGGAAAGTACTAAGAAATAGATGACTTATTTGGAAGTCAAGTCTACAGGACTACAATAGTGATTATGAAATTCAATGTAGGGTTGTGTGAGGTTGTTTTAAATTAGGAATAAGTCTCTACATTATTCTATGATGAGGCCATAGTGTTTGGACTAGGTTAGCCTGTAATGTTATATGTAGGGTGTGTTGACATCCTTTAGGTTTTTTTACTTTAATGTGATTTCTTTTAGATAAAACATTTGCCTATAGATCCTATGTGTATATGTAGATGTTTTTTATTCACTATAAGATCCATTATATATCTTCTTCTTCATTTGAAACCCTAACTCAATGATAAGAGGGAAAAACACTATAAAATGGGGGCAATGGGCAAGGGAATGGGATTGTGTTTGACCTCAACACCCTATGTGTTGAGCATTACCTATATACCAATATTCCAAAGAGGGATCAATATCCATGTAGTTATCCCATGCTACAATGGTGTGTGTATAATATTGGTGAAATGCTATATTCTAGTGCAATCTTGGTATAACTATGTACTTGAACAATGATTTGTGACCTTGTTGTTGTATTCAAACGTAACTTAGGGCTTCTTGGGTTGTATGGAATCAAAATTGGGAAGAATATATGTTTTCTTCTCAATGTATAGTTAGATAAGTCTAAAATTCATAATAGTCATAGCCTCTTGTAATATAATGAAAAAAGGGTAGAAAATGTGTTTATATAATGGTATTTTTAATATTTCTTAGAATGGGACTTTAAAAATGTATGGAATGACCTATTAAGATGAATTTAAATTTGGGAAATTAGTTGTTAATTAGCAGGTGGATGAAACTGATAGATTTAGACATGACCAACCTACATGATTGTATTGGAGTGGTTTCATCTAAAGAATAGAAATAACTAAATTGAAAGTATGAATAAGTCAAATAATGAGTTTAGGCTACTTGAAATGATAAATAGAAACATTTAGTATTAGAATATCCTTGAGGTGGAGGATTATCTGCATAAAAATAGATAATAGCATTTTAGAACCATGGAATTGAGCATAGGTTAAGTGTGCATAAGGAGTGGCCACAAATGCATTATTTTAGTGTTAAATGTTAGTTTTAGTGTCTACATTAACCCTTAGTACACTCCCCTAGTGTGGGAGTTAATAAATAACTTATAGAGTGCTCTTTTAACTCAACCATTAATAACTAACTCTTATATCACTTATCCTTAGTGTGAATTTTAGGGTGTTCTTCCTTGTATATTTGTATCCTTCTAGTTTCTAATTATGTAGTATGCTTTTAAGTATAATTGTTGTGATTATAGTTATTTATTGGGTATCCCTAATTATACCTCTAGTAGGCAAGTTTGTGTTCATTTGACTTGATCTTGGTCATCGATCAAAACCCTCTTGAGAGATAGATCTTATATGATTGGTGTAAAATGGGTATTTTTGAGACTTCTAGTTTATTTAGACCAAAGGAACATAGGTTCCTTTACTATAACATTTCATTCTTATTTATGAAATAGTATTTTTGGGTAACCACATGCACCCTAGGGATGTCAAGGCGATTTTTGATAAGTGACTGTTTGAGTGTGTGGTTTCATCTTTGGTATTGGTGCATATATCTTATAAAATATCATTTGAGTTATGTTAATTTTTCCCTTGTTGGCTTAGATCACCAACCTATTTAGATGATGACATCTCATGGATGTATTCACAAGTATAAGTAGAGAAATAACCCTAATTCTAAAGAATGGATATTTAGGTGGGTCTAGGTCATAGGCTAGGTTAGGGTTGCCTCATCTTCATCCTCATGTGAGCTTAAGGCCTTTTTTGGACTTCTTATACAAATCAATCTATGTTGAATTATGTTATTTTTTATTAGTTTATTATATTAATGTAAACTCCCCTTGTTTTGTGTACCCTTGGAAGCTTCAACTATATTATGTTATAGTGGAAACTTGTTCCATGACATGCCTCAATGTTGTATCCCTCTCACAAGTAATTATTTTTTAATTTTTCACTTGTATTTTTTGACACTAGATGGTTTTTAGGTTGTCTTATTAAACTAAGAAAATAAAGAAAATCAATTAAAATAGACCATATATTTAGGACATTATATTTATCTCTCTTACTTAATAAGGATATTGCATCATATTGAAGGACTCTCATGTGATTTAATAATTTATAAATATGTTATTGAAGTTCACTCTCACCTATAGATGTTTGTATTCTAAATTTTTAAGGAAACCTATTGTGGTCTAGAAAACATAATAAATTGAATAATTTTGTGTCACACTTTTGCCATAACATTAGATTATTGACATTAATGGTTAAACATTTAAGCATAATTAAATTAAGTAAATAATTTTAAAAAAATATCATATGTTATTTGGGTTTTGGGACAAAAATGTTTTTGGGCATGGAATTTATACAAGGGGTTTTAGGTTATATCTTTCTTACATTCCATTTATCATAAAGAGTTACTTACATTGAGTATATGTATCTTGATACTACTTGTATCTTCTATTTTATACGATTTTATACATTGTGGGGTTACATATGACTATTACATGGATTCATTGTGTTTTTTATTGGGTGCTTATGATTTCTCAATTTATTGCATGTGCATGCTTGTACTTGTGCTTATTTATTGTCAATGTCTAGTCTAGTATTGTCCATAGAGGATCTTATAGTCATCACGTCATATTGTGTCATTGATTGATTGTGGGTCATACATATTTGCATGATTATGTGTGTGGTTATTTTATTATGTGTGATTACATGACTATGTGTGATTGTTTTCCTATGATATGTGATATACTATGCTTAGTGTCATGATCCATATCATGCACACTAATACTTGAAATATAATATGATTTTTGCCTACATTCTCATGGTTCTCACCATACATCTTTTGTGGCATACCACTACTATATATGTGCTTCATTTTTATATCTATTCTTCATACGAGCACAATGCTATATTAGGGCATATTATTTTTCCTTGCCTTGATTTGTCATTATAGGAATCATACCCTTTAATTTATCCATCAGCTTATATTATTTATATCTTTGCATGTGGAACCTACATTGAGGCATAACTTCATTCTCTATCGCATTACTATATTGGAGTAGATAGTTTGCTCCTCACTTCCTCATCCTCATATGAGGTTGTATCTTATTATTGAGAATTACATGATAATATTTTGATATAGCTACATGTGTTTAAAATGATTTTATCATACCATTATAACAATGTCATTTATATTACATGATAAAATAGTGCACGTAACTCTTTCTTTTGAGATGAGTGATTGCAAGAACCTGTTTACAATACCTCAACTCAAAATTGAGGCATATATCTAATTATTATACATAAAAAATTATAAAAGATAGAGTAAATATAGATCAAGGATCAAAATATATTTTCCTTCCTAATCAATAAGTGGAGTTAAATTATCAAAAAATACTTTGGAAGTAGATTTTAATTTTAGTTGTAATTACCTTAGAGTGGTAACGTGGTTTATGTACCATTATATGTATTAATTCATATGCACTTATTTTAAATTTATATTTTATTTTAATATATTTTTAATGATTTATCAATAAATTGATAACTTAGATTTGTTCACAAGAGAAACCTGAATTCATCACAACTATCAATGCATGTGGGTGGAGTCTCCCAAACATTCAGTATTTTCATCATTCCTTCTCTATTTATGAATAGGTACATGCTTAAATTTATTATTATATGTTTATGCACACATTAATTCACATGCGCATGCACATCAAAGTGTAGCATTATGTAGACACCTAGTTTTGGTCTAGCACTTTTTTCATTACGTCTTTGTCACAAATTTCCAAACTTGGTCAAAATGTATACATTTGGATATTTTTATACATATTTCACCCCCATTAACATATATTTAACCTTGTTTCATATATATATCCTTAATATCACATTATTATTTTTATTGTCACCTTCAATATCATAGTCATCCATTATATGAACAGTCTTCTATCTATTCTGAGTATTTTTAACTCTAGTACAAAATCAACTACATGTCAATTTTATCACTCATGTTTTAATGGGTGTTTATTTCATGGACCTGATTTCACACACCTTGATTTTCACTTATCATGATATCTTATGATCGGCCTATGTGCATCATGTCCTAGAGATACCTACATATGAAAATATGTTATAATCTATTTTAACAAGGAATAACCATCTACTATGAGCCCTACTTAAGTTATCGAGCTATTTTAAATACTTAATTTTGGTATAAGCACCATTTACATAGTGTATTTTACTCATTTTGTCACATTTAGTCAAATTATGTACATTTGGCTATTTTTAAGACACTTCCTTCTCACACTACTATATATTTAGGCTTTGAGCTTTTTAGATGTCTTCAACATTAACAAAATATATCTATTTTTAGACTTGAGTCTAACTCAATCATTTTCTAAGCTTTCTTCCACATTTTAGGCATTATTTCTTCTTGGGATTGATTTGGTATTCTGATAAATTTATCTTATGGTGGATTTGGTAATATAAATCCATATTGTATGAGTTTTTGGGTCTTTCTTCCTTGTCCTAATTTCTCATGCTATAAATTTTGCATACCACACTTTTCCATGGTCATATTTAATGTTTGTTATGTCTTAGATGTCCCTATATATACCAATTCATTTTTAAGTATTTTTTGTTTATTGAGTGAACAATTAATCCTCCCCTAGATTAAATATAGATCCTTCATTTTCATATTTATCATTACACTTAAGATGAATTATTCAACCTTCATACTTCAATCTTATTCAAGCTATTTTGACATCACCCTCTTGTAACAAAATAGGGTTTAGGAAAATTTTCATGTATTTTCATTACAAATCTAGGGAAGAGGAGGAAAATAACTGCTCAAATTTCCATTTACATAACACAAGATAACTACATTGAGCTTGATTCCAGTTTGTAGGATATGTAGATACAATCCCTTATGGTTTCCTATCATGCAAAAATTTTATGTTCCTTATTTGAGTGTTTATGGTGAATTAAGTCAAAGAGAAAGATATCAAATCAAACATTATACTTGAAAATTTAGAAAAGTGATGATATTGGATTGTATGGTATCAGAAAACTCACATACACACCAAAAATTAGGATTAGAAATAGAGCAAAATATAGATTTAATGCCACCAAACATATTCAACATTAATAGAAGTGGGGTAGATTCGATGTTTGAATTTGCACCAAGGAAAATTCAATGATAGGCTGATAATCATTAAATCTATTTTTTTAAAGTAAGAGGTCTAGGGTTCACACAAAGCTTCATCATCACTTACAAACCACTAAAATAATATAAGAACCCACAATCTTAAGTGTGTTCATTTCATCACTTTCTCTATTTTTCATAGTTCATTACTTGTCAAATTATTTTGTTTATGATTATGTATTATTTTTAGCCATGACAATGATCTAAATTCTATTCTTAGACTGTATTTATGCAGTTATTTTTATCATGTTGTTAATGTTAAATCACCCAAGTGCATTAAAAATATAAAACATTTTAGTGAACCCAAACATTTTTCAAATGTATGTATCTTTTAAGGTTTCCCATAGGGTTTAATTTCTAATATATACATTTTCATATCTACATTTTATCTTACATGACTCAAACCTTAGCTTGGAATTTACATCTCATATATTTATGCTTTCAAGTTTACATCCACTTTTAAAAAATTGATGCATACAACCTAGGGTTTCGAAACCCTCATTTTCCTTAGGTATGATTTTCTAATTTTAGGGTCTAATTTTCTAATTTTAATGGCTAGATTTTTATTATGTACATTTTTTGGTCAAAAATTAGCTTTCTACTTGCCTCTTTCTACTTTTATTTTATATACATATCTCAAAAATTAGTGTATACGCCTTCATTCTTCAAATGCATACAACTTTCAATGTTTTCTTAGGGTTGATCCTATATTATCAAATTTAGTTTTTCACATTTGCATCTTGTGTTGCTTAGTTCATTTGCTTATAGGGTTTATACACTATTTATAAGGTGTGTTTCCTATTGTAATATCATTATACATAGTATTTTTTTTATATATTTTAAACCCTAGCCTACATATGATGGATAAATCATTTAATTTGATGTTTCCAAATTATGCAAATGTTTATCTTCATTATGTTGAAAATAATTATATGGATGCCATGCCTCTTATTCTTAATATTACTTTTAACAATGATACAAATTAATGGAATGATATTGTATCTTACTATGATAATTGTGAAGATGAAAGGATAACACACATTAATTTCAACCCTATTGGACCATGTGAAAATTAAAATAATATGAATGTTTTGGGTATTGATTTTATTTCTTTAACCCCTCATGAACATGGAATTTCAATTTTATGCAAAAAATATTTACTATGGAAATGAATGATGAGTCTTATGTGAATGATGCAAATTGTGAAAATCCTTGTCTTCCTACTTCTTCTTTGAATACAAATATTGAAAGTGATTCTTTGAATGAAAATTATTATTTTAATATTCCTTCCTTGCATGCTCATAATATAGAAAATCTTTCAAAAAATTACAAAATCCTTATTTTATTACTAAAATTGCAAACAAATTAGTAAGTATGAATTCTTCTTGAGTGACCAATGATTATTTTATGAGTGGTGGTGATTATTCATCTTATACTCATAGAGCTCCTATGTTTGAGGTAAATAATTAAATAAGACCTTTGAATGAACCTATTCATATGAAGGTTGTGCCAACACATGAGATTGTTACTATGATGCATTTAATGTTAAGTTTATAAATGCAAGTAAATAAATTATCTATAAGGCATCTAATTCTTGAGCTAACTCAAATGGTAGATATGGAAAATTAATTGTGCATTAGATTTATGTCTCCCTTCTCCCACATGATTTTTTAAACCCTAAATTTTATTTGTTTGATGGATATGGGTATCCTTACTTTATCTTACAAATTTACATACTTGTCTTCATAAATATGGTGCTAAATATTTTATTTTACTTAAAACATTCCCTAAGAGATTAATGAGACATGATTGAGATTCATTTCACACTCTACCTAATGGTTATCTTCACACCTATTTTAAGTTGGAAGAGGCATTATTATCATGATTTATCACTAATATGGACCAGTTACTACATTTGAATGTATTCCATCTCTTCACCAAATAAAATATGAGGATATACATGATTATATTCTAAGATACAAGGCTAGTATGCATTCTTTGATATATCAACCACCAAATCTAGATAAACAATACATCTATAGTAGAATTCCTTTCCCTCCTCTCAAAGATAATGCATTTTATCATTATTAAAAATATTTCAAATATATTTTCTATGAGTTTGTTGCTTGAGGATAATATTTTACAATCACATGTACTAAACTATGAGACCCATGTTTCACATTGCATTGATATTTCTATGAGTCCTAGAATTAGGCATGTAAAAAACAAAACAAATTCTTAAACCCTTTGAAAATAATCAAAAGAAACTTACAATGATTCCTCTGACTTCTCTTAATATATCATGATAATTTTAAAAAATTAAATAAATTCAAAGTGGTGAGTCCTAGAGTTAGGTGTGTAACAATCAAAAAAAGTCTTAAACCCTTGGCTAATAATCAAAAGACACTTAAAAGTCCTAAAATTTCCATTAATAGATCAAAAAAAATTTAAAAATATTAAATAAACTCAAAGTGTGACATTGAAGAGGTTACATGATAAGAACATGATTATCTTACCTTATATTAAGTGTTGTGATTGGGTATATGTGCATGAACATTTCATTCCCAATTATTTTTTGAATATAAATGAATAGATGTCATGCTTTGAAACATAAAATACAATATATTATTGATATTTTTGACTTTAGATTAGATATAACTATTATGAAATTGTTAGTCTCAATCACATCTTCTAAAATTGAGAACCTTACTTCATATGATGTGACACCTAATATGAAAGATATTTATAATAAATGATTACCTAAGAAATAATTGATTAAAAAAGGTGTTGAAGAAAGAAACACCTAAGCATGATAATGTGCCAATAATGGTTTCCAAATATACTATAGAGACTCAAAATTTCATGTGAAACCTTTTGTCATAAGTGTGTATATGGACATACAATGAAAAAAATCATGATCAATGACAATGTCCAATTAAATTTGTGTAATATTCCTTTCCTTAAGATAATTGGATATGACATGGACCCTCTAACACAAGTATCACATTCTTATAAAAAATAATTAACTTTAGGGTGTATTACATTTCATTATTTAGTTATCCCTATACATATCACACATTATACCATGTTATGTAATCCTTGCTTCATTATAATGCTATATTTGGAGATACATGGTTATATATGATGAAATAAACAATAAATAGTATACATGAGTATATCACATTCAAATATGAAGGCAATAAATTTAACATGATAAGAGATAGAACCTATGACAATAAATATTTAAAGCATCCTCAAGTAGATCCTCTTACATCTCAAAAAATGGTGCTTAAGAAACAAATTCATCCAGAAAAATAACAATCATCTATTAAAACATCTCCAAGTCAAAATTAATTTAGTTATACATATCCTTACATTGGATAATTTGTTTATAAAATAATGAATTGATATCACAATACTCCAATTTTCTTAGACTAGAGTAAAATGTGCATCCATGTATTATCCATTTTGATGATTCAATTTTTGACAACATTATTGGTTAGTAGTTTTCATATCACATTAAAAGCTTCAACACATATATCTTTCAATAATCCAACATAATATATTATAGGAAATGCTTACAATTATTCCCATAAGATATTTTTACACTTATAACATCATGAGTTGCTATACCTACTCATCTACATAATTATATTGTTTATACTTGTTTGGAATCCTAAATCATATGATATGTCTGAATTGTGACATTCACTTTTTTATAAGAAGTGCAGATGGATATTGTAACTCATATTTGAGATAACTATATCTTGATACTCATTTAGGTTCCCATATGACTCATGATCACCATTAACATTTTGCATCACTTTAAGTACCATGTCCAAATCCATATAAAAATAATATCATAATTTATGGTAGATAATTGGTTATCTATGTCAATATATTTCTTGTACTTCATTGATATATCATTATTGGACTATGGTTTCCTATTTTTTACATCTTATTTTCATATATATGTCATATATGAAATGAATTACATCTTTTGGAATAACTACATTCCTTTATATTTTCTAAATGTTTCAAATCACCACCCATGATCCTTCATCAATAGAGTAAATCCTATTCTCCTAATGAAAGATCACAGGTGGTGATTTAAAACATTGAGAAAATATAAAGGAAAAAAATTATTCTAAAAGATATAATTCATTTTTTAAGGACTGTGAAAGCGTAAAACATGTCATATATTTCATGTGTTTTCATTCTTTGAGTTTGATTGCATTCTTTAGTTATCTTCTAGATTTGAAAACTTGACATTTCCCTTTTATTTTGATTCAACATTATTATAGCCACTTAGTTTTAATTACTTTTTATGTTGCACTAACCCTTGACTCTTGTTTTTGATACCATTCCAAACACTTATGTAAATTTTAAAATGATGAGAACATATATAATGAGGCCTTCCATCTTAGCATGCATTGAGTTTAGAGGGAGGTTGTAAACTCTTTGAAATATTCCTCTTCTTCTTCATATTTGATTGTGCCCCTAGGCATGCCCCTTGGTGTGTTTATTTGCATTATTTACCAATTATTCCCTTTGGATTTTATTTTTCTTGACTAATTTTATTTCATTCTTATTGTGATAACTATAAAATAGAAGTTACAACTAAAAACATAAATAAATAATTGAATTCCTATTTTAAGACTAATCTAAAACCTTAAATAAAACTAAAATAAATTAAAAAGATAATTAATCAATTCACCTTCCATCTTACCAGTAAAAGTGAATACCTTATCCTTTTATTGACTTCAATTTTATCTTGAAAGTGTGTATGTGGATGCTCAATTTAATCTCCAATGTAAAGGAAATTTTAGTAGTATAAGGATGTGATTTGTTGACTCTCAAAAGCATAAGGTAAATTTGATATCACTTCCATATCTTGATGGTGGATGTTGACAATGGAAGATGATACTTCAACTTATAGGCTTTCAGGTGAGAAGATGGATGGTTAGGAAAAATCCATATATATTGGATTTTGTTAATTTTGGATGGTTGGAGTTGAGTTTGCATCTATGTGGAAGAGACCAACTCCTCAAGTTTTTCAGAGATAAGGGGTAAGTTAGTTGGTAGTTGAAATTTTATCATGAATGCTTCAAGGTAGGTGGATGACTCACCATGTTTGTTGAAAGGTTCAATGATGACTCAATAATTGGTTAAGGAAGTTAAGGAAATGGTTGGGATGACTCAAAGCTTGGTTGAGAGAAATGTGGAAGATGTTTGGTGACTTGGAAATTCTAATTTTTTAATTAGTTTTATAAAATTATGTATGTATGATTAATTAATTATTCAAAAAAGAGATAGAAATGATGTTAGTGGACCTTAAAATAGAATTCAAATTTAGGGTGGGGGTTGAGTTAGTGTGTTGATATTTAACAAAATTAATCAAAACACTAAATGTGGTAGAATTTTGGTGTCTACATTTTCCCCTCTTTGAAAGGGTGTTACAACTGAAAGAAGCAATGCCTTTTCAAAGAATAAAGAAAAGTAGAGTAAAAATAGATGTATAAATATGATTACCTAGGCGAATTTAGATGATTATGAATGATTCCCCATGGAGTGATCATGCAGGGAGAATATATGCAAATGAGCACTCAAAATGAATAAAATAAGGAAGGGTATATGGAAACTAATGTATGTGATACTATAAAAATAATTAGTACCATTCTTAATAAAATTATTTTAATAATGTAGGCATATGTAAAATGATTTACCCCAAGTAGATAGTTTCTAGGTAGCCAACTAGAGAAATATAATTTCCTAAGATAAGTTACATGCATGGATTTTTCCCCATGAAGATTTTTACATGAAAGTGGATGTGGGAATGATATATACTATTGATAAGCTAAAGGTTGTAAAAAAAAGAGAATTTTTAATGAGTTGAGATTAAATTTATTGGAGTGATTTGCAAGTAAAGAATAAATAAATAGAGGATTCTGATCATGTAGTTGTATTATGTGAGTTGAAAATGAGAGGATAGTTGTGTGAATAGGTAAAAAAATTAGGTGGGGAGAATTTATGGATGGGGTGGTGTAAATAAATAGGGTTAGGAGGAAATTTGGAATTCATTATTATAAATTCATTTGGGTGATTTTATACCTAGTTTGCATTTTTCTCTATATTACAAGAGGTGATGGAGGAAAGATGGATCGTATTTTGGTGAATCGACACCAGAGTGAGTGAGTGAGAGTGTATCAGAGGCCAATAGGGAGCAAGGATCTATTAAATGATGTTTTTGAATTAGTATTTTGTAATTTAATTTTCATATATATTAGTTAAAATTAAGGCTTATGAATTCATCATTTCCCAAATGATGGTTTTTGTTGAAACTAATAGTTTAATTATGGAAAATGATGTTTTCATTATGATTTTTAGTGATTTTGTTATAAAAGTGGTTTTTTCATAAGGTGTAGTGAATTAATTAAAACCCATAGTGAATTCATAAAAATGGTAAATTTATTATGTGGTGTGGTAAATTCTTTATGTAGTTCAGTGAATTCATCACTATGAAACTGTTAAATATAATTAATAAATGATAAGGATGTGTGCTTGGATTATTAGATTTATAAATGGATTTATTTCATAAAAATACCAATGACACATTCATTTTAATGTTTTTAGGAGAGGTGACCAATAGGGTACTTAGTTGATAAGTAGGTTCACAGATTATGAGGTGTGTACACTAGAGGTGGTGGTATTATATTATATGGTAGAAATGCCTGAGATATGTGTGGATAGATAATATTTTATGATATTGGTTGAGTGCTATAAATCATAGAATATAACATTTCACCTATCGATAGGTGAAATGACTATCATGTCAAAGGATGTGTGGTTGATACTTCACATCTTGATACGGGTGTGAAGGTATAATAGAGGGAGACATCATAGGTGATATCATTAAATAGAATATTTGATGATGTTATCATTTAGATGATTGATCATGGATATATTTGGATGCATGCATGGTGTTATAAGAGACATATTCACTGACACTAGTGTTGATGGCTCTTGTAAATGGAATACTACTACCATATAAGAATGGGAGGTTATTTCCTACAATATTTTTGGATGTGATTGTTAGAGAGGGATATATATTTTTCTTGTGGGCCTATGTTTTATCACATCTATATAGTTATTTACATGTTATGGTATACAAGGTAAGAGAGAGTATAGGCCTCTCCACACTATTGAAAATGTGGGCATGGGAGCATATTGTAGTAGAGATACTAGCTAGGTAGCTACAATAGAGAGTTATTGAAGATCCATTTGCTTATATATGGTATGTGATTATAGGGGGATATATAAGTCACTTGGGTGATATGAAATTTTATAAAAGAGCATTGGATGAAATAGCACTATAATATATTATCTAGAGACCTTATAGGGAGGTAGATTTGAGGTGGAGACATGATGCATTATATATAGACTATATGTTGACATCATCCTACATTATAGGTAATCATGAGTACATCATGAAAGATAATTTCCAAATAGGGTGTTGAGTTAGTTTGGATTGTAATAGGATGCACTGATAGGGCCACATGTCCTTTCACAATTAACATTGGAGGGACCATAGTGGGGACCTATCATAGATCTAAGGATGGTTAAGCATAACTAGGTATAGTTGTATATGGTACCATATCAATGGAGGAGTGATATAGTAGATGTACAGGTTAGTAAGGCTTAAATGGTATGGTAGAATCAAATTCAAATTTTGAGGTTGAAATCTCCTCATTATAGGCTTAGGAAATGGATGGAGAGATTATAAATGGAATTTAGGATATAACCATGAAAAAGATGACAACCAAGGATACTTGTTTAGGTAGATACCCTAGTGTATGGAAGATATGTTGGTGGTGGTGATGGAGATAGGGGTGAGGATGTTTAGATTAAGGATGTATAGGTGAAGGACATACAAGTTGAGGAGGTACAAGTAATGATGTTGAGAGAGACGGATCAAGAGTAGCTACACCTATGATTATTATTGATAGTGAGGAGGGAGATGGGGAGGACATAGTGATGTAAGTAGAATTAGAGAGTCATATACTTGGAGATGACAAGGTAGGGCCATTAGGGCTGATATGATCAGTGGAGGATGAGGCCTTGATTAAGAGGCTACATTAAGAGATCAGAGCCATGGTTTTAGAGATAGTAGTCTTGTAAAGAGATGGAGTGGAGGGATATTTGAGATAGGGTTAGCTCAAATATATCAAAGAGAGCCATAAATGACATAGAGTAATTTTCAAATAACTATGGATGATATTGAGTTAGCTGAAGGCCCCATCACACCTTATGTGGTGATGGAGTAGAATTCTACTATAAGATATTCTATGGTGATAGGTGATAACATATCAATGATATTATCATTCATAGAGTATTCAACTAGTATAAGAAAAGGATTAATGCATAGGACATCAAAAATTATAACATCAGACCACTTTGTGGTTAAGTTATCTCAACACGTCATAGGTCCTCCATAGAGTACACCATAACATCCACATATAAGATCACCCCCTATAGAAGGATATAATGAGAGTTGAGGATGATATGAGACACATTAATTTTTAATGTGTACATGATATGATGATATGTACACATGGACATGCTTGATATATATAGATATAGGATTTATTTTGACATTTGATTGTGTACATATTTGATCATGATTTATGATTTGTGGATGTTTTATTTTGGTATATGAAAATGTGTAGATGGATAGAGGGATGTACATGTTTTAAACTTATCTCTTTTACATTTGATGTTTGACACATGTGAGTCTTTATATTATCTTTACTATTAGATAGATGTTCCAAATGTGTTTATGAAAATGAGATGGGTTGACAACTACTTTTTTAGGCTTTGCATGGAGTTCCAATAGGATTTCCAACATGATTACAAACATGAATAGAGCAACCTTATTTTTTATATTTCACATGATAATATGCACTAATGGTATGGAAAACCCATTATTACTATTGTGTAATATGCATAAGGATGAATACATTCACAAGTGAAAGACATAATGCATCATGATATGGGAGATCATAATAATATCATTTGAAATGCGCTAATGAATCAGACTCAAAGAAATAATGAAAACAAGATAAAGAAGTGATAAGACTAATGATAAAACCAATGAACATTTAAATCAATTAAATCTAGTATATAATCATATAATTAAGTAAACAAATGTAAAAACATTTGTACTAAAAAAATAAAACAATTATAAAAACAAGTAAAATAATTGCCTTTTTATTATGTCCATTAGATTAGAAACTCTTTGGAATATGAGATGTTTTAATAATGATTAATTTTTGAAATATAATCTGCATAAGGTAGGACAAAGGTATTAATCCTAAAGACAAATAATTTTTGGGTTATTTTTTATTTTTTTACATTTTTGTGGTTTTTGGGGATGGATAACTAAAGTATGTACATAAAGGAAAACTAGTTCTAGACTTTGGAATGGAAAGAAAGAGGGATTTTACTATGGATGGATTAGTGGTTGTCCAATAATTATGATATGGAAGTCATATATACTATTTTTTTGAAACATGAGTCAAGATTTTATATGTTAGGAATTAATCCTCGTATGGGTGTATTAGTGAGTTTAGGTTAGTACTATACATTATAAAATATTAATCAGTGTGTGTTTATTTAATATGTGGAGAGTTTTATTCAAAAATTTAAGTGATATTACATGAGTAATATTCACATGATAATAGGTGTGTGTAAATATGTTAGGAGACAGATAATAGGTGATATGTGTGTGAGAGTTTTAGGGAGTGGGTTAGGGAGAGATTTTAAATATTTGAGATAAGAATAATTTCCCCATTAATAGGATATATTTTCACTATAAATGTAATCATTATTCTAATGAATTGGATGATTGATATAAAATTTGTGGTGGTACATTTTCACACATGAGCTTTAGCTCTACCTAGATATGGGGTAAAATATACATTATATATGTGATCACCAAGATCAAATCTTCGACCAACATGCCATTGGTGACAAGGATAAAAATTGGAAGGGGGATATATATAGAAAGATATATGAAGGATGGGATGGTATGGACTTTGGAGATGACCAAAAGTAACAAGGGTTTGTATAGATAATGGTTTACACATGGAACTAGAAACTAGTTTTCACCATGGTACTTGCCCAAAGCACCATAAGAAATGGTTTTCACTTTTGGATGGATTATTTCTCTTTCTTTAATTTTTTTTTGATAGAAAACAACACTAGAGTGATTTAGGCATGGAAGTTCTTGATATTCATGATATTCATTGGTTCATAAATCTCTTCACCATCTTCAATAGCTATTTTATAAGCATCGTATTCATACTTGGTAATGATAACATAAGGACCTAACCAACTAGGTTCAAATTTGCCCTTCTTTTTGTGATTGAAATTTATACTCCATTGATTTTCCTTTAGAACAATATCTCTAACTTCAAACTCCCTAAATATGATTTTTTTTTGTAATAACTAAAATGGATATGGTTTTGATAGGATTGCAAGTAATTGAGGGCATGGAGTCATTTCTTATATAAGAGGTAAATCTCATGTAGTCAAGATGTACAATATTATTCATCATCAACTAATTTTTGTAAGGAGATGCATAAATAAGGAAGCTTGATTTCAACAAGTAAAATAAATTCAATGCCATAGAGAAGGTAATACAAGGTTGCCCCTCTAGGTGTTTGAATGCTTTCATGGTAAGCCCATAAAGTATGATAAATCTTCAAATGCCTTTCATAGCCAACATCATTGACAACTTATTTAAGAATCTTGAAAATGTTTTTATTATATGCCTCAGCTTGAATATTTCCTTGGGGATAATACGGTGTAGACCATTTATGCTTGATGTGGTATGTTTGGCATAATAAAACTAGATCAGATCTGTGTACAATAAATTAAAGAGTCGAATGCATAGAGACATAAATTTCAACACACCATAATATTTTTTTTGTATATAATAATCATACGAAAATACATATTATATAGTAAACCTATTTCCTATAATTGAGGAGATACAATCTCCACCAATATCTCTCACAAACAAACAAACCAATGTATTAATATGAGATATATTGTTAACTATTAATAATATATATATATATATATATATATATATATATATATATATATATATATATATATATATATATATATATATATATATATATATATATATATATATATATATATAACTAACCCATAATAAACCTATTAAAAATCTAGTAATGTATTATTATAACTAGTTACAATAACATTATTACAAATTAATAATGTTTACACACCTCAACATTCACCCCCTTATGAATATTATTAATCCTATCTGCACTCCCTCAATGTGAACATGGGGAGAATATATATCTTTAAAAACTGACCTAAACAAAATCATATGCCAATGCATATTTTTAGGTCTGCATACTATTGTCTAGATCTTATTGTCTAGATCATGTTGCACATGACCACTACTATGCAAAGGAACACATCCTACATTTAATCCATGTGATCGTAATGGATGTGTCATTGGCTGATCATCTCCATAAATAAGTAAGGTAGTTAGAGGATCTCTGTAGTCAGCTGATTTCTTCAATTAGCTTCCCTCCTATACAATTTTTTTCCATATTCCTCTAATTTACACTCTCCCTTTTATACAAATATTAGAGGTGTTCCAAATAATTAGGGGAATAAAAACACACACAACTCAGAAAAATAAATATCATGAGGAATAAATCCTCATTATCATCTGATGTAGCCTTCGTTAATATTTTTTGCCACTCAAAAAAAAATAGCATAAATAATTTCCACTACTAATGAATAACTATAATTAGAATTATCTAATTTATCACAAAGCACACCACATTAAAAAAATGAAAAATCACACTACACAAAGGTCATCAAATCATTTGGGCCCTATCATTGGTGACTGACAAGAGGCTCTAGAACCTCCAGCCTTTGTTTCCTCCATCCTCCAGTATCTCATTACTTACTCAATCTATATGGATTTGAACATCAACCTTTGCATGCCAATTTTGAAGACAAAACTCTCCCACACACATAACTCACACATACGACTCAGGACATTGAGTTCACCTGATAATGCATCTGTACAAGAGATTTTTGACTTTGACCATATCGACACTCTTTATTAATAGAACTCTAAACTCATAACTCTTTTTAATTTGATTTTGACTCTTAATATGATGACATACACTAATTATAAAATCTTTAACTAAAGGATTTTGATAAATAATATATATATATATATATATATATATATATATATATATATATATATATATATATATATATATTTGGACTCAAAAATACTTTTACAGACATTGAAAAAAACCCTTTGTTGACTTTTGATACTTTTATTAAGTAAAACAAGACTAAACTATTAAAGACTATTTTGACAACATTATTAATGTACATGACTATACAAAGATAGGATAAAATATCTATAATGACAAATACCACCTAAATCATGAATAAACAAATAAAATCTTAATCAACTAAACTATACACCAAGAAATTAATCACCTAATTTTGTGATCAAAATAGTGAAATGGTGGGCAAGCTCAAAGATATGAACAAGATCTGAAAATGAATGTCAATATAAACTACATAGTTAGAAATAAGTGTGCACAGGTTTGCAAGGAGCTAGGAATGCATGTGGATCAAACCCAAATACTGTCAAGTTAGTTGTTGGAAGGAACTAAGTTGAATGATGTTAGAGAAATTCATCATGTTAAACTCAATATAGCTATGAAAAATCACAACATTATTGAATTATTGATCTATCCCTTGAATGCAGCATAGTTGTAGATACTTACAATTGGTGAATCAAATAAATATCATTGAATGATTAGTAGATAATGGTTTAATGAAATGCATGAATATACTTTGATTCATAAATATCACAAGCATATATGATAGAAGGTTCAATTTTATGACTAAACATAAAAAGTAATAATCAATCAAAAATTAATGCAGATGTACTTGTGAGAAGACTATGAATATATACAAATCATATGTTTTAGGTGGATGCACTAGACTATAGGTGGATGCATGGGATTTTTTATGAATAAATAAATATGTTATAATAGGTAAAACTAAGTATTACATAGAGGTACGATGTAGGTGAAAAAAATACTAGATACAAAAATATTCTGCATTAGATTATTTTTTATCCCACATATATCGATGCAAAGGCCTGTTGCATGGTGCACACTATCTTGGTACAATATTGTAGTCAGAATCCATTAATAAACAACTATCTAAAAGAGTTTTTAAGTGGCAATAAATATAGTAGATCCAAAAAGAATGCCACATGATTCATAATTATGCACTTCTATTGTATAAAACTAAAATAAAACTCCACACCTACCATATTATATAGATCTCATTAAAACAAAAATATCCTATCAATAGGGACAAGATAAAATAATGGATTTCCATCAAAAATTATCATAAGCCCATCCTGCTCTGATACTAGATAATAAAACTGGATCAAATCTATGTATAATAAATAAAAGATCCAAATTCATAGAGACAAAAATTTCAACACACCATAATATTTATGTTGTATATAATAATCATATGAGAAAACATATTATATAGGAAAGTTATTTCCCATAATTGGGGAGATACAATCTCTACCAATATCTCTCAAAAATAAACTAACAAACCACTATATTAATATGAGATATATTGTTAACTATTAACAATATATCCATGTAACAAACTAACCCATAATAAACCTATTACAAATTTAGTAACATATCATTGTAACTAAAAATAATAACATTATTACAAGTTAATAATGTTTACATACCTCAACATGGCAAAGAGATTTTACATCTTTATTCTTGAAATATATATCATTATCAAAGATGATGGTGGATGGAATACCATAATGGTAAATGATATGGTCCAATATAAACTTAGAGATCTATTTCCCTATTACGTAGTTAAGGGGAATGACCTCCACCCATTTCATGAAGTATCAGTAGTAGTAACTATATGCTTGTGGTTGTCATAATAATTGGGATTAATTTTACTAGTGAGGTCTAACCCCCATGTGGAAAAGGGCCATGGTGTGGAAATGGGATGCAGTGATTGGAATGGAGCATGGATAAGATCACTGTGTTTTTGACATGGGACACAATTTTTGACATATTGATTGGAATCAATTTCTATTATAGGCCAATAATATTTGATTATAAGAAGCTTCTTGGCAAGGACTATTCCACTTGTAATTTCACCATAGATAATATCATGAACATATAAAATAACTAAGGTTGCCTCATTAGATTTTAAACACTGCAACAAAATTCCATAATATCCTCTAATGTATAAGGTATTTTCAAGGATTTTGAATCGAGAATCCTACTGGATGAATGATTTATTATGGTCGTGAGAAATTTTTGGAGGGATAAAGTTATCATGAAGGTTTGTGTACATGTATTGGTACCAAAGGAAATTAGGGCCAATAAACTCATAGACTATTTTAGATTTAAGAACATCATAATTCGAAAACATCAACTACTCAATAAAAAACTAACTATGACTAGCATCTTCATGCATGTCAAGAAGGAAACCAATTATATCCATTTCATCAATTACTCTATTATTTATCAATGGCATACTTATATTTACATTCACATTTTCAAGATCAAAGCTTAAAATTAAATAATTTATTCAAGGAACTCAATTAAGCCTATAATAAATTTCTTAGTTTTATTTTTTATATTGGTCATATAAACACCAATGAGACCATTCATTTTATTTATTATCAATTACCTTTTTCTATCCTACAACTTATCAATTTCATGCATCTAAACTCTTCTTTTCTAAAAACTACTCCTCAAGCTTCTCAAGGTTCACTAACCTCAAATATTCACAAGTACTTCATACACATATCCACATATCATATCTAGTCCCTTATTGTCATAAAATACCTATTCCAACTCAACTTCAAGATTCCTTCACTCTTAAACCCTTTACATACACCTCTTTGCATGCTCAATGCTAGCTTTTCTTGTAACCCTCCAAACATGAAAATATCCTAGTATTAACCAATATACACATGATCCTAATAACCTAATAATAGTTTTGGATACCCATTAGTTCATAGCAAGTTTCATTTCCTAACTCCTTAGGCTCATCCTCTTTATCTACCCTTTCATTCACCAATTAGGCCTAAACACACCTATAGTGTTGGAAACCATATAGTAAAGTTATACACCACCTCAAAATTTATTTAATCCTATTATTCATAATAAAATACATATGATCTCAAATTTTTATGGATTTTCACTAGGTAAAACTCCCAATATTTGACTTTTCTTATTCAAACCCTAGCTCTATGTCTATGACATGCCTATATAGGCTAAGAGCTCTTCATAAGGGATAAAATTAATTTTAAAATTATTCATTCACTTCCAAGACCTTAAATAGGTATGTAAAACTTTTCAAAAAGTTACTAAACCTTGATTTATTCTTATAGACTCCCAAAATACATCTTTACAGATTTTGGTTTCTTAATTCTTGACTATGTGAGGGTTTTGTAGTTTCTAATCACTTCAAGACTATATAAACGTATATATGGCTTAATTTAACTCTACACAATTGTATTTATCCCAATATACTTTAATATTACTTAATAACTACAATATTTTATCACTTTTAAGATTTTCTAGACTATATATACATAATTCTAATCTTTTTGTTAGGGTATAACAACGTATACAATCCTTATAGCTAGGTTTTATCTCTCCTCACTCTTATAATAAATATACCACATATTCCAATAGTAAAAAAACTCTCTCTACTATCTCCTTTTTGAATTTCAAGACAATTTATTGGTTATAACCAAAAAAACATAGGGTTTTCTATTCTCTAGGGTTTCAAGATAAAATATAGATTAAGAGCTCTATAATTGGCTTAATTTGATTTTGACAACATTTCAATGATTAAAATCACCTTTACAATGTATTACCTACCTATATACATCCTTTCCAATAATTATTATCTCGTGAATAAACTTAAAAAGTTCCCATCAAACAAATATGCAGAATTTTGGTTCTTTTATTGACTGAGTGAACATTTCAAGTGAGACTTTCACTTTAGAGGATAACTGAGTCTCCAAATGGATTGAAACCTCAATAAAAAAAATAAAAATTCATGTATTTATTCAATAAATCTAAACACCAATTAACAATAATAAATTATACCTTACCCTTCTTGACTGTGTTGCTATAGAATTTTGTCACTTTAGAAGATTGCCATAAGACTATCTTCAATGCAGACTTGTACAAATCATGAATGTGCCTTTATAATGGGAAAACTAGATCATAATTCACTCAATGAAATTTAAACACATAATTAACAAGAGATTATCCATACAAAACATCTCAATCTTTATGGATTTTTTGGGAATATATACAATATACAGTCTATTACATACCATGTCATTCATGAACACCAAAGATAGAAATTATAGGCTGGAAAAATTAATCAATTAGCCTTAATTCCTCATATAATCCTCAATAACAGTATTTAAATACATAAAATACACTCCATTAAGTACAAAATACTTCTTAGAGGCTTAAAACCTCAAGATCTCCAACAATTGTCTTTTTATGCTCAAGAATGCTACCAAATGACTCCTAAAGCCTACACGTTATAGCTTTCCATCCCCCTTGGCTTGATGTTCAAATAAATAGACTTGTATTATAGTAATATGTTCTTATAATAGGCCAATAATCTCTCTTTTAACCTTTATCCTCAACAAACTTTCTTCTTTTATCTCCTTCCAAAGTGGAATTTGCCTTCAAGATAGGATAATGAAGTGTATTTACACTTACCAAGGTAGGCATAGTTTTTACAACATGGTTATGACCCTCTAGGATAATTGTATAACGTATACATTATTTCATTTAGTCTATGAGGCTTACAAGTCTCTTTTCAAGATTTGAGTTTTTAAATGGGAGGTTTTGGAGGGAAAACTTGAATTTGGCCTAGACTTGAAATATAAGACCTCTTAGTTGTTTGAATGTCATCCTCATCATTAGAATAAGACTAAATAAGATATATATGGAATTATTAGGCATTTTACATGCATGGCTTTTAGGCCTTCACAATCAAGGCTTATTGATTCACTTAGGCTACTTTGTACAAATTTATAAGAATGAGTTGATGTTCCTACATCATTTACATAAATAACCTACTCAACCTGTATCTAAATGAAGTATTACTTCAAACTATCCACCATTATTTTATAATGAATGATTTTATCAACTTTTTTTGGTATTCATCATTGACTTGGTTGATAATAATCTTGGAATCACCATAAACCAAGAGATGTTGGATACCCCATTGAATATATAGTTTTAAACTAAAAATAAAGGCTTCATATTTTGATATGTTGTTGGTGTAAGTAAATCTTATTTGAAATGATTTTAGGATAATATCACCTTATGGAGTGATGAGAAAAATCCCTACCCCTGAGCCATGATTGGTGAAGGATCCATCAAAATATAATCTCCACTCTATTGATTCATCTAAGGACATAATAGATTAATTATGAAAGTCTATGGTCAAAGGTTATATATATGTTAAAGGTTCTTATTCTAATGTCTCTATAATAATTTTCCCTTTGATATCCTTCTGATTAACATACTAAATATCAAACTCAATAACATAACCCACTTGGTCATCCTCCCTGTGAGAGTTGATTTTTTAATCAAGTATTTAAGTGGATCAATTTTGGAAATGATTTGAGTTTGATTACTATGAATGTAATGATTAATTTGAATAAAAAATAACTACTAAGAATGCCTTTTCAATTATAGATTAGTTTAATTCATAAGATACCAAGATTTTTCTTAAACAATACACCATTCTTTATGTTGCATGATCATCATGTTGTGCCAATAATGCCCCAAATGCATATTGTTTAGCCAAAATGTATAACAATAAATATTTACATGGCGTAGGTTGCATTAATACTAGTGGATTTATAGATATTAATTGATATTTTCTAACATTCATTTCCATTCTTCATTCTAGTTAAAATCAGTAATATTTTTAAGGAGATAGGTAAATGGATGGCATATGTTTGTAAGTTGAGATATGAATCTATGGATAGCCTAAATTTTCCCTTTCAAATTGTAAAGTTATTTGATATTAGTAGGCAAAGGGAATTACATTATAATTGTGACATTTTTTGGATTCACTTTTATACCTCTACATGGTAAAATGAATCCCAAAAGCTTCCCTGAAGTAACCCCAAACACACATTTCTTTGGATTAGGGCAAACCTTGTATCCCTTAACCATTCAAAAATCATGTGTATTATTATGGGACATTCTTATCTTATTCTATATTTGAACAAGATGTCATCTACATAATATTTGATAATATTATGATGCATGTCATGAAAAATGATTGTCATATCATGTTGATATGTGGCTTTATCATTTTTTATACCAAATAGAATGACTTGATAATAAAATATGTCTCGAGGTGTGATGCATGTTGTTTTATGTTGGTATTTAGGTACAATTTTGATTTGATTATATCCTAAAAAATCATCCATTAATGACAACATCTCATGACCTCCTATAGATTCTATAATCATGTCCATGTTAGGAAGGGTAAAGTCATATTTTACACAAGATTTATTTTTTGTCTTAAAAAAATTTACAAATTCTAATCCCTGTTAGTTTTAATTTACTGGTACTATTTTAGAGATCCACTCTAAATAATCTATGTGTCTAATAAAGTTGACTTCTAATTTCTTTTACAATTCTTCTTTTACAAGTAGTGCCACTTCAGGATTCATTTTTTAAAAATAGGTTTAACATCCTTGTGAATAAAAATATGCTGAACTACAAGCGAATGGTCCAACCCAAGAATATCAGCATATGACCAAGAAAATACATCTAAAAATTATTTGAGTAAGAGATTTAGGGTTGTTTATTCTTCAGGATCAAGAGAATAAAAAAAAATATTCATTTTAGGTTATTTTTTGGTTCCAATGTTTACATCAATAGTATTTTTAATCAATAATGTAGACTCTTCTTAAAACTTTGTATGAGGAAGAGGAAGATTAATTTCCTCATCAATGGCTTATTAATTTTGAGTTTCATCATTTGATATTTCTATAGAGGATTTAATTGCACTGATTTTATTATTGTGTGGATGATTAGAGTCTATATTCTCCCCAAAGTATGTGGAATTTTCTAAGTGGATTAAAAAACCTTTTTTATGATCTCATATTGAAATGTGATATATAACTCTCATTAATTCAAAAATTACTTCATCATTTTGTAAATGGTCAAGTGAGGATGGAATTTGTTGGTTCCATGTTATAAATTGTGGATATTTAAGCTCAAGGGTTAAAATGACTATGTCATGGAAAAGGTTTGTGGATGCAATATATTCATAGTGGATATAGATGAAACTCATTTTAATATTAGAAGAAGACTCATTAGATGTTGTAAAATAATCACTATTGTAATTATGTAGGCTCATATTAGGTTGTTTAAATCTAATACCTTGAGAATATTATTTGTTTCAGAGATTATAGGTTTGACAAGCCCTTTTTCATGAAGACCAAGGACTTTTCCCTTATAACTCATAATCTATCACATAATAGCTTTGGGTATGGAATATTGGTTATCTTAGAAACATGTGTAAAATTCATCACTATATAGCTAAGAAGGATTGGAGTCTTCAATTTTTTCTTCCAAAAAGAATATTCCTTTAATGAAAGATGTTTTTCCAAACCATCGAACTATTTTCTATTGCTTCCTATGATGGGGCATGCCATGGTTATTGGTAAACATGTAGATTTTACATGGATAGTGGGAATCATGGATTTAATACTCTCCCATACCTTTATCCACAATAATAAATCTAGATGGTTGAGTTATGGATTTAGACATAGATAGCTAAATTTCAGATATACATGGTTAGTTTGCATATGTATAAGGTAGATCATCTATATGGATGTAGTTTGATAACATTGGTGATTCCTCATTAGTTTGATAAGTATCTTTGGTAAATGGAAAATTATTAGTATTTATGTGTCACCCTCCCAATAGACTGTAATATTCAAAAGGTTAAGGATAATCAGGAATAGTAACTTCCATACTAGAGTGGGTAAATTTGAGACACTAGTGGAGGGTATATGGAATGGAATTCATGGCATGGATTCATGGATGACCAAGGAGTAATTTTTATGGTAAATCAAGGCATAGGACATGGATTAAAGTTTCTTAGATAATAAACCCCACCATAATTGGAAGATATATAGTCCCACTTGATTAGTGTTCTACATTCTCATAGGCCTTTATAATGATAGTGTTTGGTTCTAGTGTTGTTGTTGAATGTCCCTAATGTTTTATCAAACTTACTGTACAAATATTTAATTCAGACCCATTGTCTATAAACACCCTCTTTACTTTGTGCTTGGAGATAATGACTTCCATATACAATGGAAATTTATGGGATGTAACTATGGGGTAAATATTATTATGGAAAAAAGTCACTTGATTTTTTGAGGAAAAATATCCTAGAAGTGTTTACAACATGAATGGATTAATGTTTTCTAGGACTTTTGACTCTTGTAAGGCTTTGTATAAAATGTCCTTATAAGTAGTTGATACAGGTGCATGTACATGATATATTCAATCTTGGTATTTTTTGGTCCTTATAAGGTTTAGAGAGTCCAATTTTGTCAATAAGAAGCATATATTATGCTTCATTTGTTTTTTTTAGGTCATTTTGAAGTGTTTCTTATTTTCCCACCAAAACCAGGAAATTCAAATTTTTGAACTTGTTCTAAGAGTTTTGGTGCCCTTTATTAATTTATAATGAGTTATAAAGACTTTATAATTCTTTTAATGGGAGATAAATGTCTTATTACATGTCTCAAGTGTCTCTAATGCTTTAACTCATTTTTAGCCTTGTCAAAACTAAACCAAGGTCAATCTTGGAGTTGAGTTCATTAGTTTGTTAAGATAGTTGGAGAGAATATAGGAGTTAGAGAGAAGATTGGAAGAGGAAGAGAGATATAAGGTACATTGGGATAATATGAAACAATGATAATATATAAAATAAAAAAATAAAATACCCATATTCTAAAGAATAAGAGAATCTTGAAAAGACAAGGTTGTGTAACTCAAAATTGTGTTATGTTTTCTTCTTCAAATGCAATAGAAAACTTGTTTTATGGAATGGATATTAAAAATTCAATATTTTTAATCATTGTAATTGATTTATACTTTTTTTATAATCTTTTTCTATTGATTATAATATCTCTTATCCACAATTTTTATCTTAAAGTAAAATACAAACTTCTTGTAATTAGGAAACCTACAGGTACAATAAAAAATAAGTTGTTTTATCTAATTTTAGAGATTGTTCAAAGCCTAAAATTATTTGAGGAAGTAATAAGTGTTGTAAAATACCCTATAAATTTAAAATTATTTAAAAATAATCATTAAAATCAAAATTAAACATGTTTGTTAGCTCTCAGCTAGTGTGTAGGCCTATAGGCCTAAAAGCTAGAGTTTTGAAACAAAAGAATCCATAGAAAGAAAATGAAACCTTAAAAATTTATGAAACTTTGTATATAGAATGAATAGTTTTTTTTTTAGAGATTAAAATGGTTTTGAGGTTTTTGAGCGCATACAGATGAAAATATTAGTGAAACTCGGTCAATAGGCCTACTTGAAGGGCTTCAAAAAACCTATTTTTGAATTTTCTTACATTTCAAGATTGGTTAAAAGTGGAAGTGGGTAATTTGAGTTGAAATAAAAAAATTTAAGGTCAAAAATGTTTTATTCACATTAAAACTCTTTGTTTGAGGTAAAATTATAATCAAAAGGCTTGTAGGCCTAGTTAACTACAGAACCATGTTTTGTATATAATGAAGTTTCAAGTAAATACAAAGCCTAAGATAAGTTTGATCAGTTGGTATAACATTTTAAGAAGGTGATAAGCTCTATTAATTTAATATAAACACTTATTTATCTATTTTTTTCTTAATTAGGTTTGTAAACCTATTATTCTCTTTAAAGAAGATTGTAAGTAGACTCTCCTTATATCCGTCACCATCATTTTTAGTATCAGAGTAGGTTATGTTGTGTTTTAGAGGTGACCTAAGAATAAATATTTCATCGAGAGAAGGGAAGATAAAGTTTTGAAAATTAAACTTTCAAGAAAGTAAAATAATGGTACTTAGAGGAGCAACCAAAGTGGTGTTAATCAAGTCAAAGAAGACAACCAATGGATGATTTACTAAATGGGATAAGAAATTTGTAAGCACATTTAGAGGAAATAGAATTCAGTCAAAGAAGAGGTGTTGAGATAGGTGAAGTGAGTGAAGGAGAGGAATAACCGCAAGAATAAGTGGAAGAAGAAGAAGAGAAAGAGAATGGAAGAAAGACTCCTAAAATTAGTTATAGAAATAGGTTCAAAGCCCAAATTAGAAGTTCTAGTATATGAAGGTTGCTTGAATGTGGAATAACTTATGTATTTGATCACTGTAATGGATAAATATTTTTAACATGAATGAATAAAGGATGAAAAGAAAGTGAAGTTTTCCATTACAATATTGAAAGGTCATGCATCACTTTGGTGGGATCGAATTTAGGATGAAAGAAGAAGAAAAGATAAACCAAATATCAAGAGTTGGGATAGAATGGTATCTAAACTAAAAGGTAAGTTCATGCCAAAATATTACCAAACTAATTTAATCAAGAAGATTTAAAACCTAAAGTAGAAGGATATGATAGTGAAATTATCTATAGATGAGTTCTACAAGTTAAAAATCAGATCAAGTCATATAGAGGAAGATGAAAAAAAGGCTACAAGGTATATCAATGGTATAAGATTTAATATATGAGATTAAATTAGTATTATATCCCCAATATCAATGGTGGAAGTATATCAGTTTACACTCAAAGTAGAGAAAAACTATCTAGAAAGCAAACACTACATTTTATAGGAAGGTAGAATTTTCATAAGTAGAGGATAACATGGTGGTATAATTAAGTTGTAGGCCCATAAGAGGAAGCAAACATATCTCAAGGTCCAATTCAGAATATAAGAGGAGGCTACTCATTCATAGGTAGAAAACCATATATAAGAGGTAGAGGAAGAGGCTCTTGGGGTAAGTGTTTTAGGTGTAATAAATATACACACCATAAATCATATGAGTGCCCAAATAATACTCACACAATTCATGATAATACTAAGGGAAACAATAAAATTTCTCAAGCTAAAGAGGAGAGTGTGGGATCACCATCACATGTAGATGAACCTAAAGCAGAGAATATTTGCTGATGAAAAGAGTATTACTCAAGACAAACAAGGAGGTAAAGGAACCAACCCAAAGAAAGATATTATTTATAACCACATGTAAATCCAAAGGTAAGTGTTTCAAGGTGATCAATGATAGTGGTAGTACAGACAATTTAATTTCTTTTGAGATGGTTGGAAAACTAGGCTTGAAGAGAATAATACATCCTACACCCTATAAGGTGTCATGGCTGAAAAATGGACACTGAGTCTTGGTAAATGAGAAATACAAGGTTGAATTTTAGATAAGTAATTATATATATGAGGTGTTGTGTGGCATCATGCCTATGGATGTCTGCCATGTCTTATTGGGAAGACCTTGACAATTTATAGGAAATCCATACATGATGGAAGAAGTAATACATATAATTTTGAAAAAGATGGAAAAAATCATACACTAATAACATTGAGAGATGATAATTAAATAGTATAATAAAGTAATAAGGTATTACTAATAAGTGATAAAGAGTTCTTGCAGCTAGTCAAATAAGAAGTAGGTTATGCACTAGTTACCAATCCTAAGATAGTTATCATAGCCACTAAACTAATTGATCTACCCTTAGAGATTTTGAATTTTCTAAATGAGTTTGTTGATATAGTAGTGGATGAGTTACCTAATGAACTACCTCCTACGAGAAGCATAATCCACCATATATACTTAATTCCAAAAGTTAGTCTACCAAACAAGGAAACTTATATAATGACACTAAAAGAAAACGAGGAGAAAAAAAGACAAGTGCAGGAGTTATTAAACAAAGGTTTGATTAAGGAGAGTTTAATTCCTTGTGTTGTAACAATAGTTTGAACCCCTAAGAAGTATGGATGATGGAGAATATGTATGGAATCAAGAGATATAAACAAAATCATAGTTAGGTACAAATTTCCATTGCCTAAAATTAATGATCTCATGGATTTTCTAAGTGGTGCAAAGTATTATTACAAGATATATTTGAAAAGTGGTTATCTTTAGATAAGGATTAGAGAGGGAGATGAATATAATATAACTTTTAATACCAATTATGGGCTATATTAATGGCTTGTAATACCATTCAGGCCTAGTAACACTCCAAGCAACTTTATAAGGCTTATGGATGAGGTGTTCAGAGCTTTCACAGGTAAATTTGTCATTATTTACCTAGATGTTATTATGATTTATAGTCAGTCAAAGGAAGAACATCTTAATCATCTTAGGATGGTCTTAAATAATTTTCAAGAAGAGAATTTGTAAATCAATCTTAAGAAGTGTACCTTCATGAAGATAGAGTTAGTCTATTTTGGATTTGTCATTTCACAAGAGGGATTAAAGATGGAAAAAGAGAAGGTCAAATCCATAATAGAGTGGCCTACTCCAAGGAGTGTATTTGAGGTAAGGATATTTTATGGTTTGGCTAGCTTTTATAGTAAATTAATTAAGATTTTTAGTGGCATTTATGCTTCAATAGTTGAAACCATCAAAGGGAAAAAAATAATTTTTAAAGTATAGAACCATTTGAGAAGATTTTTTAGATTTTAAAGAAAAACATCATAGATAAATCTATTGTAGCTTCACTTGATATTAACAAGATTTTCCACGTAGAATGCAATGCTAGTGGGATTACAGTAGATGTTGTTTTAAGCCAAGAAGGAAGGCCTATTACATATTTTAGTGAGAAGATCAATGTAGTAAATAATAAATACTTAACCTATGATTAAGAGTTTTATGCCATCATCTAAGATTTGAATAAATAGAGGCACTACCTATTTCCTAAAGAGTTTGTACTCTATACAAATAACCATGCCTTGTAATTTATTAACATTCAAACTAAATTGAGTCAAAAGCACATGAAATAGATTTAGTTTTTGCAAATATTTTATTTTATTCTCAAACATAATATTGGGCAAGCTAACAAAATTAAAAATGCATAAATTAGATTAAATATGATTGTGCATGAGTCTCAAGTGAATATTCTAGGATTTGAATCATTGAAAGACTTGTATAATGAATATCCTAATTTCAAGGAGGCCTGTAAATCTTGTGACAATCCTATAAGCATAGATAGTAATCCATGGATGGAATACATGATATAAGCATGACTATTATTAAGAGGCAGCCAACTATACATACCTAGAAGATCCATGAGAGAAAATTTGCTAAAAGCAAAACATAGTGGTAGCTTAGTAGGGAGATTTGGGCAAACAAAGACCCTTGCTTAATTGAGCACACAAAATTAGTGGACAAGTATGAAATCTTATGTGAATAATTTTTTGGATAGAAGAATAATTTGTTAACATGCCAAAGAGAAAAGTCAGAATACATGCCTATACTAGCCATTGCCTATTCTAAACAAGTCATGGGATTTAATAAGCATGGATTTTATACTTGGGATGCCAAGGAAAAAATGAGATAATGAATCCATATTTGTGGTGGTTGATATATTTTGTAATATGTCATACTTACTAGCTTGTAATAAAATAAGTGATGCCACCAATATTACAAATTTGTTCTTTAATGAGGTAGTAAGATTTCATGGGCTTCCTAGAAGCATTATGTCTAATAGAGGTACAAAATTTGTGGTGAATTTTTGGAGAACACTTTGGAATAAATTAGAAACTAAATTGATCTTTATTTCATCTTATCATCCTCAAACTAATGGCCAAACTAAAGTTGTTAATAGAAGTCTTGAAAACATACTCATATATTTGTTGAGTGATCATCCAAAATAGTGGGATCAATTTCTAGCTCAGGTAGAATTTATATATAATGATTATACAAATAGAAGTATAGGTTACATCCCATTGTATATTTTTTTTGTGCTCCATCCAATATAAGTCTATGATCTAATAAACTTGAGTAAGCAAGATAAAATAAGTGGATAAGGAGAGGACTTAGCTACAACTATGTAATAATTGCATGAATAGGTCAAATAGCAGCTAAATTTGAGTAAAAGTAAGTATAAAATAAGTGTTGATATGAGAATAAAATAATAAAAATTATAGATAGGTGATTTGGTGCTGGCATATATTAGGAAAGAGAGAATTTCTAAGGGAGAGTATAACAAACTAAAACTAAAGAAAATTAGACCTTGTAAGGTCATATGGAAGTTTTCTACCAATGCCTATGAGTTAGAACTCCCATTTGAAAGTGGGATTTCACTATTTTTTAATGTGGTGGACATATACCCTTTCAAAGGAAATGAAAACACAATAAATACATCTGAATATGAAGATGATCAAATGATCAACTAGGAGCAATAGTTGCCCAAAGCTCAATCAAAAGAGATAGAAGTTATTATAGACAAGAAGGTGGTGAATAAGACCAGAGACAAAGAGTAATTTCAGTATTTTTTAAAATGGAGAAACCATCCACTTGAGTATGCAACATGGATTACATATTCAAAAACAACTAAGCATGGTGACAATGTTAAAGACCTCATAAGCAAGAGCTCATGAACAATTTTTGTTCATAAGGAGTCTGATGCAAGTGCATGTACGTAATAGATTTAATTTTAGTATGTTTTGGTCTTTATATGGTTTATATACTCAAAAAATGTAAATAATAATCATTTATTGTTCTTCATTTGTTTGTTTTAGGTCATTTTGAAGTGTTTCTTGTTTTCCCACCAAAATCAGGAAATTTAAAGTTTTGAACTTGTTCAAAGAGTTTTGGTGCTCTTTCTTCATTTCTAATAATTTATAAATAATTTATCCTTATTTTAATTTTAAATAAGGTATTATTAAATATCTTAATTGTCTCTAATTATTTTACTCATTTTCAACCTTGTCAAAACTCAACCAAGGTCAATCTTGGAGTTAAGTTCATTAGTTTATTAAGATAGTTGAAGAGAATGTAGGAGTTAAAGCAAAGAGTGGAAGAGGAGGGGAGAGATAAGGTATGTTATGAGAAGATGAAAAAAGGATAATATAGATAATAAAATAATAAAATTCAAAGATTTTTAACAAGATAATCTTGAAAAGATGAGACTGTGTAACTCAAAATTGAGTTATGGTTTCTTCTTCAAACACAATGGAAAGCTTATTTTATGGAATACCTATTGAAAAAGCAATATTGTTAATAATTGTAAGTGATTTATAATTTTTTTATAATATTGTTTTATCTAATGTAATATCTCTTATCCATATTTATTATCTTAAAGTATAATACAAACTTCTTACAGTCAAGAAATCTATAGGTACAGTCAAGAAATAAGTTATTTTATCTACTTTCAGAGATTTTTCAAAGCCAAAAAGTGTTTAATTAAGTAAGAAGTGTTTGGGAAGACATTTTATAGTTTAAAATAATGAAAAAAATCATGAAAATTTAAATTAGACATTTTTTTTAGCTCTTGGCTAGTGTGCAGCCATGTAGGCCTAAAAGCTAGGGTTTTGAAACAAAAACCTCCATAAAAAGAAAATGAACCCTTAAAAATAATGAAAATTTCTAGGTATAATTAATAGGTTTTTTTTATTAAATTCAATTGGCTTTAAGTTTTTTATCACATATAGATTAAAATATTAGTAAAACTCAATCAACAAGCCTAGTTGAAGGGCTAGAAAAACCCTAATTTTGAATTTTCTTGCATTTCAAGATTGGTTAAAGTGGAAGTGGGTATATTGAGTTGAGATTAAATTTTTTGAAGGTGAAAAAGGTTTTTTGTGACAATATAACTCCTTTTTATAGTTAAAATTAAAATGAAAAGGCTTGTAGACCTAGTTAACTACAAAACCCTATTTTGCATATAGTGAAGTTTCAAGTAAATACAAAGCCTAAGATAAGTTTGATTAGTTGGGAAAATATTTTATGAAGGTGATAAAGTCTCTTAAATTAAGATAAATCCTTATTTATCTCTTTTATTCTCAATTAGGCTTGTAAGCCTATTATTCTCTTTGAAAAATGTTGCAAGTAGACTATCTTTATATCCATCACCATCAATAATGGATGTTTTGAGAAGGTCCTTTATATAAATTTGGGCCAATGTTTTCTCAATTTGGTCGATAATATTGTACTTACCATCAAAGGTTGGAAAAGGGACACTTGTAATGGTGATTTGTGTGCACCTCATAATGACAATGTAATCTTGGGATTTGATCTTAATGATAGAAACATGATTATCCATATGTTAGATATGTTTGAAAAAGGAATCAAATTAATGATTGGTTTGATTAACATTATTGGCTTGTTTTTTTTTTTATCTTGAGTTTGTTTAGTATGAATTTGCTCATTTTTTGGGAAGGTATATTGATATATCCTTAAATTTTGATTATTAGATGTGGATGCATGATTTTTTACTTCTATGTCACCATGATCAATTAAATCTTGAACATAGTTTTTAAGTTTCATGCATTTATTTATGAAATTTCATTTGATTTTATAATATTTACAATATTAATTTTCTCTATACCTTTTAGGTTTTTGATTATGTTCATCAAAGGTTTTTGTGTGTGAAATTTGATCATATTAGCAGCTACCAAATTGTAAAAGATTACTTCAACTGGCAACCCAAGGGGGTATTAGTTCTTTTCCTAAAGTCTTGTTTAGTTTGGCCACTAGGTATGCTAATTTTGTTTATGGGTTATATATTTTGGAATCATTTGACATAAGTTGCACCATCTCCTACCATGTACTTTTTCTTGCTAAAAAACTTGGGCTTATCATTTTGAACTTGATGTTGATTATCTTTAATGAAAATCATGACAAGGCCCTTTCTAATGAATTCCCTTTCAATTTGAACTCCCTTTTAACTTATTTCATCAAATGAAGTGGTGCAATGTATTTTAAGTTAAAATTCCATTTCAAGAGTGAGATGTTCAATGAAAATTGTAGTGAGTTATTTTTTAGGGAGTGAACATGGAAACTAACTTGTTATTGCATGAAATATTTTTAGGAAAGAGGATAAGCTCTCCTCATTTCATTATTTAGTGTTGAATAAGTCCAGCATAGTCAACCCATGTTAAACATTATAATAAAAGTGTTGGATAAACCTCTCATAAATATATTTGAAAGTAGTGATTGACCCCTTAGGTATATGTAATAACCATTATAAGGCTTGACCTCTTAGTCTACATGGAAAAAGTCTAAGTAGATAGTTGTCACTATAAATGACCTATTGAAAATCCATATAAACCTATTTAGTGTGTTCTCTAGTATCTCATTTCTCTTTGTATTTGTAAAATTTTGGGGTTTCAAAATGAGTAGTAAAATGTACCTTCATTATGTTTATGTCAAATACATATGGACAAAGTTATTCAAACTTATATTTCTTGCTTTCAAAATAAATTCCATCTTGAAATCACTATATTTTATGATTCATGTTTTGCCATTCTTGGACAAATGGTATGTCTTTGAGTGGAAAATATGATAATTGGTTTTGATTTTGATTTTTTTGGGAGGACCATAAAGTTTCATTGTTAACATTGTTATTAGGATAACCCTAATTATTTGTTGGATTGTCTGATTTGTTGATTTTAGATTTTAAGGATTGTTTGATAGGTTGTATTGAATATCATCTATCTCTTTGGTTAGCCTTTAAACATGGTATGTTATGGTAAAGGCATGACTTTGTTGTGATGTGTTTTCTAAAATTGATTTTCCCTTATCCACATAGGCATGGGAAACATTTCTTAGGATTTTCATTAGATGACTCGACAAGGGATTTATCCTTACCCAAGGAGGTGTTAGGTGAGTTTTGATATTGTTTAGGAGGGTTTGTATTACTTCTATAAACAAGACTAGGTAAGTTCTTAGGATAAAAATTAGGTGGGAACTTAACTCCTAGCTCTAGAAGGTGCATCAAGACTTGATTTATATTTTCTAAAAGTTAACTGGTAACTTGAGATGGTGGTTCCTTATGCAAATTAACATCATCTTTAATTTCATCTAGGAAATTTAGGTTATAATTATCATTGACCTCAACATTTTAATCTTGATTCTCAAAATGGAGTGTCATTTCCAAAGGGTTCTTCTCTATTTGGATTATATTGAGGATTATTAGTGATTGGAGACATGAATTAAATGTTATGTGCTTGACTCAAAGACTCAAAATTGAAAATACAATTATTTTGTAAGGTTTTTCAAGTTTTTTGTACTTGGCTATTTTGGACAAAGTTTTAATTAATTAAAAAATAACTTTATTTTGAAAACTTTAAGAAATGATCTTTTCAAACTTTGATTCTCAACCCACAATAAAAATTTAAATTATGGGTTTTTCACAAGGATTTAAAACAAATATAAAAAAATTTTCTAGCTAAACATTTAGTATATAAACCACATGAAAAATATTAAACTAGGCAAAGGTCTTAAGTGACTTGTGGGTTCTCATGTATACTTGCTTGCCCATTGAATAGTGTCGGCCCAATATTTTAGACAACTAGCTATGAATGTAGTGCCATACCCATAACCCACTAGATTTAATTTCAAGGGTACATTAAGAGAATAACTTCCTAAGGTGATACACTCCTCTTAGGTGCACCATAATTCAAATGGTTGAAGAGCTTCTTAAGCCTTAAGTTTTTCAAAATTTTAACTAGGGGATTTATTTTGTATTCATTTTAGTATGATGAAGTCTAATACTATGGAATAATTTTATTAATACGATGCACAAAATGGTCTAATCCCTATGTGCCCACTCTATCCATATGATTTTATGAGAGTATTATTAAAAAATCAAACTTTGAGGTAGTTTTTTAAACCATGAGAATTTGAGGATGAAACTCCCTCATGTCACAATGTACTTAAAACAAAACCACTTAGGCAATTAAAATAATTGATCATAAATTTATATACCTATTGTTACATGGGATTTGGTGTACCACATGGTCATGAAATCCATGGTTGATAGAGCCCTTAGAAAAATAAAATAAATAGACTTGGATTATTTTTTATTTCTAAGGATCACCACCAATGTAGTGTGAAGAAAGAGCATAATTTAATTTGATTATTAGGCTAAAAAAATTATAATAAGTTTTTTTTTTATTTCCAAGGATTTCCACCACTGTGATGTGAGGAAATAACATACACAACATTTTATAATTCACACAAACAAGATTTTGAAAGAAAGGAAAACTTAATTAATTAATTAACCAACTTAAACAAAAACTTTAAATGATTAGAAACAAAAATAAAATTACACTTTGGTTTATATTTCTTAAGTCTTTGGCCCATGGTCATACACAAAAAATTTATTAGTTTATATTTAATGACTTTGATAAGCAAAATATCTACAAGTTAGATAAAAATAAAGAAAGAAAGAAAGAAGACTAAAATATAAAACTAAAACAATTGGAACAAACCTGTTCTTAAATTTTTAAAAAAAAATCTATACGAAATAATAAAAATTAATAAATTAGCCAAAAATAAGAATGAGAACATTATAAAAATAGAAAAATCTCTCCTCGACTAAACTGCTGAAGTTAAAAACAAAACCATCAAAGTTTAGCATAAATCTGCCAAATTTCAACACAAAACTATCAAATTTTAGTACAAAATTTTTGAAGTTCAGTACAAATTCATCATTCTACAAAAAGGATAGAAATAAGAAAAACATAAAACAAAAATAGCAAAATAGTAGAAAATAAAAAAATAAAGTAGAAAAGATTGAAAGTAGAGATAAACCAAAAAGGAAGTCTAGAAATAGCTGGAAATGAATTCACCATTTTACATAACATAACCACTAAAGTTCAAAACAAAACTGCCAAAGGCCATAATGAAAATAATATTCCTTAGAACAAAACTATCGTTCTTTAGAAGATGTACAGAAAACTTAGAAACTATATGAAAAAGTGAGAACCACGTAAAAATTACACCTAAAACAACAAGAAAACCTCTCAGACCAATACTAAGTTATTATGCACTTCAATAGAATTCAAAAGTAATGTAAAAACTCAAAGAAAAGCATATAAGATAGAAAATATTTGGGAAAGGTCCCACCATGCCTGCGACAATGTGATAGCTATAAATTTGAAGTTACAACTAAGAACATATATAAATAGTTAAATTCCTATTCTAATACTAATCTAAAACCTCAGATAGTGCAATAATAAAAGAATAAAATAAATAATAAATCTACCTTCTATCTTACCAAAAAAAGTGAATGCATTCTCCTTTGATTTACCTCAATTTTCTCTTTCAAATGTGTATGTGTATGTGTATGTTCAATTCAATATCCAATGCAAAATAAATTTTAGTAATGTAAGGACATGATTTGTTGATTCTCAAATGGACGCACAAGGTAAATTCATTATCACTTTGATAGCTTGAAGGTGGATGTTGAAAATGGAGGATGATACTGTCATGTCCCCTTTTTAGTTGACATGTTCAGAGTTGATGGTTAGCCTATTATGTGACCCTCATAGGCTGATAGGATGGTTAGAGGGTCTTGATGGAGATTGGCTTGGCTTTGTTTAGCAAAATTTTTCTAGTTGGATTTTGTTTGGGCTCAATCAGACATGTATTGAGGGAGATATTAATATTTGATTGATTTAATTAAATATTAATTATTTAGCATATTTTAATTGTGCAACCCTAATTCTAATTTAAGAAAACCCTAATCAGGGCAAACATATCTTTTGGAGGGTATAAGGGTTTCTCATGGGAGAGAATTGGATATTATGAATGATTATTGATTTTGATATTGAAGAATTCTTCTGTGAAGACTGAGCCAAGGGTTCCAGGATTCCATTTGCATTGGAGAACGTCCACTCTTCAGTGTGTGTGATTCAAAAGTTGTGAGATATCAGCTAATTTATTGCCAATTTGAGAGATAACTTCATACAGAAGTTATCACAGTATTTTAGGTATTTTGAGAGATAACTTCACACAGAAGTTATCACAGTAATTTAGGTATTTATTTCATAAGTTTTGATTCAATAAATTATACAGATAGAGATCTTCTATATTAGAGCCATATATCTTGAGATCATGGGTCCAACAAATAGGGTGTGCTTTGTTGGCGGCCGTACGAAGTCCATACAAATTCACACAGAGATCGACATTAGTAGGCAGAGATCCACATTGACCGACATCAGCTGACCTATCACCGACATCGGCAGGTTAACGACCCCAGTCAATTGATGATGGCAGTTTAACTGACGTCGGCGACTGTGTTTTTGACACAGTAGGCCAAGATGTACCAGATTTAGGTTTTATTCCCAATTTGCAGAATACTCAAGCTTTTAAGACCATATTTGAATATTCTTTAATATGCATGACAGAGGATATCTATTGTAATATTTTGAGTGAATAAATAAGAGATTATATTGTGATTTATTTATTTATTTGGAAATTATTTTGGCAAAAATCGTATCTTTGTTCAGAGTTTTGTTATTTTATATTCCCTATTTGAAGGGGATATTACAGTGGTATCAGAGCTTTTGTTTCAGTATCCGAAGGGATATTACAGTGGTATCAGAGCTTTTGTTTCGATATTCAAAGGGATATTACAGTGGTATCAGAGCATTTGTTTTGGTATCCGAAGGGATATTACAGATACTTCAATTTATAGGCTTTCTAATCAAAAGATGGGTGGTTGGAAAAAATCTGGATTTATTAGATTATGTTAATTTTGGACAATCAGATTTGAATCCTCATCTATATGGAAGAAACCAGTTTTACATGTGTTTGAGAGATAAGGGGGGATTTAGTTGGTAGTTTAAATTTTCTCATGAATTATTCAAGATAATTGGCTGACTCACCATGTTGGTTGAAATGCTTAATTATGACCCAATAATTGGTTGAAGAAGTTAAGGAAATGGTTGGGATGACTCAATGCCTAGTTGAGAGAAATGTTGGAAATGGTTTGGTGACTTGGAAATTCTATATTTTTAATTAGTTTTTTGGAATTATGTGTGCATTATTAATTATTTATTTATTTAAAAAGGGGATGGAAATGATGTTAGTGGACCTTAGGATATAATTCAAATTTAGGATGGTTAAGTTAGTGTGTTAGTATTTAACAAAGTTAATTATGACACTAAATGTGATAGAATTTAGGTGTCTACACTTCTTGTGTGTACCAATTAGCTTTCTTATTTTACTACTTCTTATCAAAAAGGTATAAAATGCAAATAAATTAGGAAAATACAAAAAATAAAAAATATTTTGTCAATGGATACATGCCATGCTTATATGCCTATGCTAGAGGTTTTTCATATACATGTTACAAATGTGCTTCTCAAGGTATTATTTAAGTGGGTGAGATGTATGATATACAATTTATATATGATCATTTACTATAGGATTTTTTTTAACTACTTTCTTTCCCATGCCCTAGGGGACATGATCACATTTGTGGTATGCCCTACCTTAGGGGCATCTCTATACATCAAATTTTTATGGTCATATCTCTCTTATTTTCCTTTTATCATATTTATATATTTACATTATTTATATAATATATTTCTAGTGCTTACATCTCACATGTTACATGGGCATCTACATTGTGTGGTTACTTTATGATTATTACATTATTACATTGCATTTGTGCCTATGGTTTTTTAATTTATTACATGTGTATGATTATGAGTGTTTGAGATCATTTTTATGTCAATGATACTCAATTTATCATGTCATGTCATGATAATTTCATCATGTCTTTTGAGTCATATTTCCTTGCAAGATAATTTCCTGTGTGTAGCTACATACTTGTGTATGATTGTGGCTATATACTATATAGTATTCCATGATTATTTCCCTAGTTTATATCATGTATATATTATCTTTTGTGCTATAATATTTATCATACACATTATTATTTATAATATTACTATGCTTAGTGTTTATATTTTCATGGTCCTTACAATGCATCTATAAGGTACACTACTTGTGTGTGTTACTCATTGCTATATCTGGCCCTACTAGGGACACAATTATGACATTGGGGGAATGATATTTATCCTTACTACTTGTGTATCCTTAATTTTATCATTGATTATAATATTATGATTTATATTTTATTCATATGAAGCATTCATTCTGGTATGTTGTTTTTCTACATACATATCATCCTCATATGAGGATGTGTATCTCACTATTGAGGTTTACATGATATTTTATGATGGCTATATAAATGTGATTTATATAATTTAAAGGATTCTCAAAAGCTTGGGATTTATAATATAATAAAAATGTTTCTTTAAACTCTTTCTTTTGAGATGAGTGATTACAAACATAGGTTTATCAATTATTCACCTCAAAATGAGATTATATGTCCAGAGATTTCAAGATTGAGAAAAATATTTCTCAACATTAAGCAAATATTTTCAAGATTGAGTGAATTTGAGAAAATTTAGATCACTAAAAATGGTCCATTGTAAACTTTCATGATCTATAAGTATATGGGGTTTTCATAACTCCTTGAGATGTTCTAGGTATGTCTAGGTCTTGTCTAAAAAGTTATAATTGAAATAATCAGAATAAACTTTTGGTTTTTGAGTTACAAAAGCATGGTCTGAGTACCACCAAGTGTAATCATTCCTATGCTCATTTTACATTTTTTTAAAAATTACTATATTTCTCATTGAGTTGATTATTTGTTGTATTTGGCAATTATTTTTAGGCATGTCAAATTTTCCATGAAACAATAGTCCATGTGGGTGGAGCCTATCTTGAACATTTTTTTATTCATCCATCCTTCCATAGGTAAGTCAAGGTACAAGCTTAAATTTATTATTTTTTATACTTTGATGTATGTTACATTCACCCACATACACACATAAAATTAGGGGCATTATGTACACCCATGATTTTTATACAAACCCCTTTTCCATAGTGTCCTTTACCCATTTCATCCCACTTGATCCACTTATGTATATTTGGATTTTTTTATGACATTTCCCACCCTAAACTATGTTATCTCTAGACTTTGGACCTTTTATATGTCTTCAACATTCATGGGATTTATCTATTTTTAGCATTTATCCTAATTTACACATTTTCTAATTTGTTTTCTACATTTTTTGCATCTATTTTCATAGGATTGATTTAGTGGTTCATTGAATATGTCCTAGGGTGGATTTGGTGCATTGAATCTATCATGTGCATTTTTTTTAGTCCCTGACCTTTCATAATTTATAATATCACACTTTTCCATGGTCGTCCTTAGCATGTGTCATGTCTTAGAGATCCATATATATACCAATTCAATTATCAAGTATCAATTAAGTATCATATAGGTATTGATCAAATGGGTAATCCTATCCTACCTTCAACTTATATCCTTTATTTCCATATTTATTACAATATTTACAATAGAGTCTTACACCTTGATACTTCAATATTATTCAAGATATTGTGACATCACCACTTACACAAAAAGAGGGTATGGTTGAATTTTCATGTAGTTGCATTTCACATCTATAGAGAAGTAGGAAATTACATTACTTGATATTAAATTAACATGGTATAAGAGAACTACATTAGGTTTAATTAAAGCATGTAGAATATGTAGCTCTAACCTTCTTGTGGTTCCCAACCCATAACCCTTTTTTTATTCTTCATTTTAGTGTTTATTGTGACCCAAGTCAAGGAAAAAAGAAGATATAGATTAAAAATTATTCCTCTCAACTTAGAAAATAAAAGACACATGATTGTATAAAATTATAAAATACACCTACATAGATGATTCAACATAACATAACATATTTGGTAGAAATAAAATTAGGTTAGATTTAATGACTAAGTATGCACTAGCAAAAATTCAGTGGGTAGGATGACATGCACTAAATATATTTTTTGATAATCATAGGTCCATATTTCACATCAAGCTTCATCATCACTTCTAGACCACTATAAACTCTCAGAATCCCAAAATTATACCTAGATGAGTTCATTTCATAACTTTCACTAATTTTCTTAGTTCATTCCTAATTAAATACAAAAAATAATGTTTTTTAGTATTTTTAACCATGGGGATGATTTTAATTATGATATTCAAATGTATTTAAATTATATCTCCTTATACACTTAGTTTTATCATCTCATTGGTGTTAAATCACCTTAGTGTATTAAAATGATAAATTTGTTTCACATTGATTCCATTCATTGGTATAGTTGTTAAGGAGCCTGCACATTTATCCTTCATTATCTCTACACCTTGTGCCATCACCACCCTATGACAAAAGAGGTTTATAGTGAGATAATATAGTTTCATTTTATTATTTGAGTGAAGAGGTGAATCTTGTTATCTCACTTGGGTTGGGATTTAACTCACATGCATAAGATAACTACAATGACTTTGATTCCAAGCATGTGAGATGTGTAGGTACAACTCCTTAATAGGTTTCCTAAGTTAATTAACTTGCACACACTATTTTTTTGATACATTTGAGGGTTAGGTCAAAAAGCGAAAGTGGAGTAGTTACTTGAATTATACCAATCAAATCAGGAAGTGAACATACAATCCTAATCACCATCAATTATGCACCTTCCTAAAAAATTAAAAAAGGATTAGAGTACATAAATGACACCTAAAAATAGTTACATAATTAGCATCCTACCAATTTAATATGATACAAATTAACAACCTACCAATTTTATCCCATATATGATTTAGATGTAAAATTATAAAGTGTCAGCGTAGTTAGTTTCCATAAATAATTTCCAATTAAAAAATTCCATAATTTTATCCAGGTGCATCTATTTCTATATTCTTTTGTCTTTTCATCATTTCTATTACTTGTTCAATCATCTAACTTAAATTTTGGTTTTATTTTTAGGCATAGTTAATATGTAATTATTGTATTTTAATTATATATATATATATATATATATATATATATATGTATGTATATATATGTATGTATATATATATATATGTATGTATATATATATATATATACATACATATATATATATATATATATATATATATATATGTATGTATGTATATGTATATATATATATATATATGTATGTGTGTATGTGTGTATATATATATATATATGTATGTATGTATGCATGTATATATATATATATATGTATGTATATATATATATATATATTTATATATATATATATACATATATATATATATATATGTATATATATATATATATATATATATATATATATATATATATATATATATATATATATATATATATATATGTATATATACATATATATATGCCATAGTTTTCATTGTTTGTGTGTATGCTATTTATCTCTTAAATCATAAACAATCAAAATAATATGCACAACAACCAATAATCTACTATGAGATGTTGATGAAAATGATAGAATAACATGGGATTGAAGATATTGTGGACCACATTATCAAGTGTGAGATCACATGGCATGCAAAGATAATGATTGCATTAGAGATAAATTGCCATAGTTTTCAATGTTTGTGTGTATGCTATTTATCTCTTAAATCATAAACAATCAAAATAATATGCACAACAACCAATAATCTACTATGAGATGTTGATGAAAATAATAGAATAACATGGGATTGAAGATATTGTGGACCACATTATCAAGTGTGAGATCACATGGCATGCAAAGATAATGATTGCATTAGAGATAAATTCAATCCAATTGTCCATGACATTGTTATATTGTGTGCACATTTACTACATAAAGTTTGATCCACCTCAAACTTTGGTGGACCTCAACCAACTCAAGACTATGTTCTTGAAGGATTTTCACATCCTAGAGTTTTAGTAGCTACGTATTTATACTCTAAATGATATTAATTAGGAAAATAATAAGAGTGTGCTTATATATGATGCAAATTTTAAGACATTTCTTAAAAAATTATCTTATTAGATTCATCCAGTATAACATGCACAATAGTTTTTGGGAGTTTTTTTTGGTGTTTCTAAAATAGTTAGCCATGAAGTGTTTTGCTAATGTGAGGGACTAATTGGATGATGTGTTTCAGATGGAAGTTGTGGGAAATTTTGATACAACAGTGAGTAACCTTTTTTAGGATCAAATTTCAAATATTGATAAGTAAATTCAGATGTTCTTTATAAATAGTGTAGAAGAGTTCCATAAAGGAATATGGTGCATATATTACGAGACTAAATATCATATCAAAACAACTACACATATATAAATGTGTGTATTTTTACTATATTTTGTGAAGTGTGCTAGGAGGGACATGTAATGAGAATTTGTGCATTGATTCAAAAGATTAGGCAAGTCAAAATAATTTGCAAAAAAACCTAAGAAATTCATAATCATGACATGATAAATTGTCACATCATTGATGACATAAAAGGTGTGTATATAATGTGGTTTATTTAGACCCAATAATATAAAATTCATATAATCAACTACCACAACAAGGAAGTGGCTACGATGGAAAGAATTTTGGAAGAAGAGGTAGTGAAAGAGGTAGAAATAGGTTCCAAGGAGTTTTTTTTAAGTGTGGTGCAATAGATCACTATCAGAGGGAATGTAAAAATTTCCCTAATTTTCCTCATTTTATTCAAGGGCATAAGTTGGAGGATTTCCCAAATATTTTTCAAAAACTTGAAAAAGGACATGGCATCAAAGGGCACAGGAAAGATGTGAGTTGTTCACAATGGTGGGAATTGGGCACCAAAAGATGTTACACATAAGGGGAGTGAAAGCCCAAGTGTAAACATCACCAAAATTGAATTGGATTATTAGGAAATGAATATTATATTTCCATAGAAGGAATTACCATACAATTAAGGAGTAATTTTATTGGACTACTTAAATGCATTGGTAGATAAGAGGTTTTTAGTTGATGTGAGAGATATTGTGAAAAATATTCAAGAGAATTTATACACAAAAAATGGAACAAATATGAACATAATTTATATTAATTAGCACAATAATTCAAATGACAAGGAAATGAAATGGATCACATAAATGATGTATATGTTTAAAAATATATGGAATTTTACTATTGTTGAAAAACTAGTTGAGGAGTAGTATGGGGGACGCACTTGAGAAATTCCAAGGAAAGATGAAATAAGTTCATATTGTAAATAATGAGTAGTATTACTAGGAACTAACCATTTATTCTTCTCTAAACGAATATGATTTATGTAACATATTGATTGACATGGTCATAAAAGTGAATAATCTCACCCAAGATGCATGGCAGAAGATGAGGAGTCCTAGACTAATGCCTTTGATTAACGTGTGATTTATGGTAGACAACTCAAATTTGATACCATTTATATTCCTAAAGGGTTTATATTTAATAATTATGGGATAAAAAATAAATGTTTATTTTAAGGTGATTGAGTTGGGAGAGCCAAACATAAACTTGAATTTACTGGGAAGGTCATGTGTTATGAAAACAAGGTAGATATGTACTTCATGTAAAACTACATATATTTTTAAAATGGAACCAAAAGGGTGGTAATACATTTGGATAGGAATAATGATACATAATATGTGGATAGTGTATATGTTGAGGAAGATATTAATCATATATACAACATTACTATAAAATGGAAGAAATAATTAAATGCATAAGATGATGAGGTGCTAAGTTGGAAGACTGGCACATCAATGTTAAACACAACCAATCATGCATGCACTAGATTTTTTCAGGAGGAATACAAAGTGATGGTACAAATGTGTGAATGTGAAGGTATGGTGTTTTCACTCCTTTATAACATGAATGTTTAGATATGGACCCAAGATGACTAGGTCAAGAATGGTCATAAAATTGACAAAGAAGTGGATTCTAAAGGTTACTTAGGCACATAAGACGGAGTAAAAAATTTAAATTGGAATATTTGGGAATCTACCCCAATATGATGGCATGACATGTAAAAATGTGTATGAGCAATATCTAGAGGCATGTTCTCCCAATGAGGTAGATCAAGTTGTAGTGTTTATATATATGCACTATACTCTTGCATGATGGTGGTAAATGTAGCAACCTTAATTACCAAGTTGGACAACAAGAAGGGAAAATTTTTGCATGTAGTTTGGGTCAATAATGAGATAAGAGTGTTTTTAGTCTTCTCAATAGAGACTAGTCCTATAAATCACATAAATATATGTGAGAAGGAATGGACCAATCCTTCAACCGTTCATCAATATTCTTGTGGGTACATGCATTATTTTCCATGTTGAAGTCATAAGCATATACATGGTATATAGTCATTGACACAAATATGGAAACTACATATTGGGATAAGGTAAAAGTATACTTTACAAGAACCTTCAATTTGGGTCAAAAGATGAAAATTTGAATCTACCGTTAAAACTCATATATGTCATGGTATGAAAAAATTTTGTGCCAATAGAAGATGTGTTCAAGGAAATGAACCCAAAAGGATACTATGGGAGTGTATAATTATTTTAATATGGTGAGTTCCAAAAAAACATTGGGGAAATCAGTTTAAGTTATGGGTAAGACTTGGAAAGCACTGTATGAAATCCAAGTCATAAGAAGATTCTTTGTAATATTTAGGAGATAAAAAGAATCAAATGACGAGGTTGATCATTTGAATGTAGAGACTTATAATGTAAATAAGGTATCCAAGGCTACACATAAAGAGAAATATAAGTACTAATAATATTCATTACACACAAAGGATGAAAATGTGGAGACATAAGAGGAGCCTCAAATGGCTACACTTGGATGCTATTGGACCAATTCAAAAAATTTATGCATCCTAAATTTCACAAGGAAATTCAAAGACCTATTTCCCCATAATTATCATGAAATGAAAGGATTACATAAATATCTTAGTAAAATGGTTATTAATTTGCGTGAATATGTAAAAAATATTTATAATATTTCATATAGATAATAACTTGAAGTTGGTGTGATATATCCAATGGAATAATTTGACTAGGTGAGTCCTATGGTAATTAGTATTAATAAGGATATAAAAATTAGGGTAGATGTAAATTAATTTGTGTTTAATGATTTTCATGAATGAGATCTAATCCAAAAAAAAATTAAAAAGGAAGTGTTGGAATGAGTGTCTGGATGTGAAATTTACACATTCATATATGGCTTTTCGGGGTATTACCATGTATAAATCATATACGAAACAAACCTAATACCAATTTCATTATAGAATGGGGGTAATTCACATATAATGTGATGTAATTTGGGTTGAATAATTTGGCTAATATGTTCTTAAAATTTTTTTTGACTGTTAAAGTATTTCATAAATAAGTTCTTGTAAGTGTAGCTAGATGATTGGACTGTGTATGGTTTGGTCAAGTATAATTACACTAGTTTATGCCTAATATTTGAGATATGTACAAAAATTTAGATATACTTGAATTTAAATAAGTGTGAGTTCATATTTTAATTTTATATATTGTTATGACATGTGATCTACAATTAAGGCATGTTGTTTGACCATGAAAAGATAGTTTGTTATTGTAACTAGAAGTGCCACACATGTAGAACGAGGTGTGTGCATTCTTGGGCCATTATGGGAACTACATGAATTTTATCCATAAATATGTGTATCTTTCATTAAATTTGGATGAATTGATAAATAAATAAGGTATATTCAAGTGGGGAAAAAATAACAAGTATTCAAGGTGTAGAATGGGAATTTAGCTAGTGCACCAATTCTATAATTTTTGGACTAGGAATTCTTACTTTGTGTGCATGTTGATGCATATAAAAAAATAGTGGTAGAAATACTTGTCATTTAGACCTATTTTTTATTTTAAAAAAATATTCTTATAATGTGTTTTAATAGGTGTAAAACTAAAAATATCAAAATACTAAAGATATAAAATATTCAACTATTCTAATTTTTAAAAATTGCTAAATATGGACAGTTATTATTTTTGGAAAACATTAAGAAGAGATATACTCAGATCAATCACAAATATATGTATATTTTTATGATTTATAAAAGTGTAAATCATAATAATATGTGATTATATAGGATTAATAATATGAATAGAATCTAGACAAGTCTTATGCAAGTGGATGACAATGTAGTGTGCTCCAATCTGTTGACTATGGACTTGTCCCAATTAATTGTGACAAACTAAAAAAAAGGAAGGAAAAAGAAAGAATTTTTTTGATGATGAAATTTCAAAGGAAAAATAATAAGGTATATGTTGGAATTATTACTATAAGTGGATGGTTGTGTAGTACGTCTGATTTCATTAACTCTGAACTTATCCCAGCTGACTATGAGGCTAAACTAATTATCTCACAACTTATGCATGCATTAATTAATGTTGTGATCATATTTTCATATTTTTAATATCATGTGAAATAATAAAAAATTAAAAACTTATTTTATTTCACATAAACCAATTTGGAATTAGGTGAAAGGGATTGAGGTTGACTAATTTCGACCATCCCCATTAAAAGACTAAACACTACACTACATTGTCAATACTCTAAAGAGGGCTCAAAATCAAATTTAGTTATCCCACTTAAATGTGTGTGTGTGGAATAGTTAATGAAATTATATAATATATTTATCCTATTTTACCCTTGACACAAGTATGTAGATGAATATTCAACCCTGGATACAACTTTAGCAAACCTATAGATAAAACATGAAAATATTTTAATATATTTTGAGAGTGAAGAGATACATCCTTAATGCCTTAGAGAAGACATGTATTTATAGATGTTTTTATTTTAACTTTGGGTCCTATTGGAACACAAAATATAATTCAATATAATACCTAATGGATAAAAATAATGATAAAATGAAATTTGACTCGAAATAATTTTTGAAAGTTAAACTTGGACAAGTTTGCATGAAGTAGACAAGGTTGAAGGTTGGTCCTGACCAGTTATCCCAAGATTTTCTAAAATGAAAAGGACCAAAAATAGGGATCCCCCTAATAAAGTGACAAGGTAAATAACCAATAGGCACACTCACTAGCCAAAATAGATAAAATACCCAAGTGTAAATGTGCCAATAGGTACCTCATTCATTGTCATCAGTCTATGTGTAAAGTTGTAATAAATGATATAAAGGATGAGCTTGTTCCAAATTTGGGTGTCTACATTTACACCCCATTTATTCTATTAATGAATTTATATAGTAGAGGAAAGAAGTAAAACCAAAGTGTGTATGGCACACTTTGTCTTTTAGAGACGTTAATAATGTCAGTTGTATTATGATATAATATATAATAACACATGGAATATTTAATGTCTATGATTGAAATCTAAAAATTTAATTTGAAATTATAAAAGTAAATAGAAAAGAGAGAGTACACTAGTATTCATGTTACAATATACTAATTTTAGGGAATGTTTTTGTTTCAAAAAATGGAGAAAGGATATTTTTGGTCCTATTCATTTCCTAGTTAGGCAAAATAATAGTCCTTCAAGTGGTAAAGGAAAGGTAAATATGATGTTGGGTGTCACTATACCCATTAGCATTTTGACTTGATAAGAGATTGGAGAAGACATGCCCCCTTATTGAAGCACTTAGATAATGTATTTTCTTATGTTGAATTTTTTAAAGAGTTGAAAGTGATCAAATTTAAACTTTTAGATATAACGAATCAAGCCCATGATTTGGAAAGATGTATTAATTTGATTTCAATGAAGAGGAAAAATTACTCCTTATACTAATCCCCCATAAAGGTGGACATGCTAGGTTTGTGTTTAACCTTAAATTGAGATGATTCAATATAGTATAGGGTTAAGAATATAAAAATGAATAAGCAAAAGGGTGATAAATATATCTATAGTAGGCCAATTAATCTGTAAACTCAAATAAACAATGTTTTGAATTTAAATGCTAAGATATGCTAAAAATAAAAAGTATGACTATTGATTGATATTAAAATGCACTAAAAACAAGATTACTTAGTTGGTTTATTATGTGTTTGCATATTTGATATGGAACAGGTTAGAAGTAGACTATATCTATATTTTGGATCAATTGTTAGATTCTATAAATTTTCATCATGTGGCCCTAGAAGCTTGCATCAAACCCAGATAGTTGCATCGACACTGGGGTTTGAGTTGGAGGTAAATGCCCAATACATAATATTGATTGGATTTTAATGTGACCAATTTGAACCTTCTAGGTTTTTTGAAGTGTTCATATCTCACACATAGGCTATCACTCTTTATCAAGTGATCAAACACTAGCTTCCTCACCCTTTGAGTAACTATGGGAAAAATGAGTTAGTGGGTACATGATATCTAGCTACCCCAAAGACCCCTCTAGAAATGGGTGCTACCTACATAGACAATACTCTAAAGAGGGCCTAAGACTAATGTAGTTATCCTATGAATGTTGGCTTGTGTGTGCATAAGGATGTAATGTGTGATAATCAATACATACAGTGACCTAGCTTGTAACTTGGTAGATACAACTCATGGAATGATCCTTAGGTACTTCATACCTATAGATGGTTTGTACCTAGTATTGATATTTATATAAGAAATAATAGGGAATCTTTACTCACTTGAATGCTTGATTGAGTGTTTTTGGTAAGATACCTTGTGAGTTGATAGGTCTTTTCTAGGCTTTTTTTCTAGGTGAAGAATGAATGAGGGCTGATAGTGCATATATACTAATCAATTTTTAAAATGTCTCACATTAAATCACTTAGGCTAACCATAAATATGCATTTCACTTATAAATTTAATGGATTTAGGGTATTAAAAACTTATTTTGGCACATGACACTAGTGTCAATGTAGGTGTCTGACTGGGATGTAAGTGTTTGGAAAGATAGAAAATAGGTACAAGTCCAAAACTTTTAAAGGATAATAAAATCTAGGTCTATATCATTTTTAATAGTATAGAAGGCCTATTCATCAAAAACCATATGGCCAAACTAAGAGATAAACAATAGGCACAAGAGATAGTAGATGTGAGCCATTTGGCAATAGGAAGGCCTAGGAATTAAAGGGTACAACCATAAGAAGTACTTACCAAGTATACAAGACTGATGTGTTACATAATTTAAATTTAGTGTCTACATTTACCCCCTTTAATCTAGTAATAAAATTTATAGTTTAAAGGAAAATAAATGTATACATGGGTGTGTATAACACACATTATCTTTGTGTGAGTTACACTTGAGTGTTTTTTTGGTGACTAACTTATATCTAATAGCATGTTATAGTATATAATCACTACCTTGAAGTTAAAGAGAGCAAGGTTAGGAGTACACCTATGTATCAATGTAATCACCTTGCATTTTGGCAATTTTTTTTGAAAGGATGTTTCATTATGAAGCTTTTGAAACTTAGATTAGGTCAAATATAAAACCTGCAAGTGCATACATGTGTGTGTGTGTGTGTGTGTGTGTGTGTGTGTGTGTGTGTGTGTGTGTGTGTGTGTGTGTGTGTGTGTGTGTGTGTGTGTGTAAATATTGGAGGACAAATTTCCCCCAACCTTGGAAAAAAGGTGAGTTTCCACATAGTAGTTAGGTTTACTCAACCGTGCAACCCAATCATACTTATAACCTAGTAAGCATGAGTGATCCAAATTAGCTCAGACCATAAATATAGTTAGGTTGGATGATTTAATAACTACATCCTATAAACTTGGTGAGATTGAGTGATCATGATCACCTCAACCTTGATAGAATTAAACCAACTATTACAGTATATTTACTCAATAACAGTCCATAAAATTTCATATTGTTGTATGTTATAGTTTATATAAGTATTTTAAATCTAAAAGTTGATTTGATTTTACAATTTAAGGTGTGATTTGCATGGCATATGCACCTCATATTTGTCCTAAGATAAAACCTAGGTATAATAATGGTATCAATGTATAAAATTCTACTACATATGTGTATCTAAATAATATAACTATGAAATTTGGCTAATTTGAAATTTGTGCAAGTGTGGAGAACATGTTTCCATGACTATCCCCACTAAATGTAGAGAATCTGAGAACTGGTATTAGTGTGGAGAACATGTTTCCATAATATGCCCCTAGTGTAATCTAAAAATGTTGAGTACTGAATGAGTGTGGAGGTCATGCCTTTTTGGCATGCCCCCACTAAAATATGAAATCATGAAGGTTTGAAATTCATGCCTCTATGGCATGACCCCACTAATATTTCCCCTCCTTTTGAGGTGAGTAGAAGTAGAAACTGGTAGTTTCCTTACCTCAAAAGGATATGATAATTGTATAATCTGTATATGGATCATGTAACATATAGGAGTAGCATGTCTAGGTAAATATAGGAATGAGGTATATAGTATGTGATCACATCAAATCCTAAGATGCATGATGTGAATCATGGAAACATATAAATAGTAATGGTACATGCTCAACAAGTAATCAAACACACACACAATAGAAATAAAAAGCAAAACAAAAGATAATGGTCTAAGGAGACCTCAAACAAGGGGCATGTTTAAATGTTGCACAATCAAAGGGGAATGACTCAGTCAAATTCCCACAAGACAAGAAATGACATATTCAAATGTTAATGTAATAAGTAATGACATATTCAAATGTGAGAATGGGCAAACAAATGCACTAGGGATGTAATCAAAGGAGCATGTTCAAATTCTCAAATAATCAAGGCAAGACACTTAAGGAAGGTCATAAATGAAAAGAATGGAATCATAAGGTGATCTGTAAAGTAGATAAATTGTTTTTGAAAATAGATATTGAAAACTCTCAATTCCTTCATTAAAATAGAATTGGATGTGGAATTTTAAGAATGAATGAAATTAATTAGAAAACTCTGTAAACCCATTACCTGCCTTAAAAACTCCTGATTCATGTCATATTTTAATTTATCATAATTCATTCTATTATTTTGTTAATTCATTTACCAAAATGAATTATAAACTAAAACTTATAATGAACTATAAAGGAAAATGACACAAACTTGATAACAAAGTTCACCCTTTTTGGGGTTACATCTTTGGGATTACTAAACCATAATCTAATCTATTAAAAATCTATTTGTAAGTAATAATACAACTCATAATAATGATAAATGGACTTGTCACCTATAAATAGAAATAATAATTAGATGTTGAGGACTCTAAAACTGATCGATAAACATCCCCCTATTCATCCATATCTTTGCAAGTTCTTTCTCTCTAAAATGGGTAGAACAAGGTTTAGGAGTGTTATCTATCATTTACAGCCCTGTAACTCCTTTATAAACCCTACAACTATATATAGACATCCTCCATGGCCAAGGACCTTATAAAATAGAGTCATTAAAAACACAATCGGGTTTTGTTTACCTTTAAAATTATAATTACACATATATGTTTGTCTTTTCAAACCATGATGTAATGGCTAATTACTTACTCTTTTGAAAAAATGATATCACAAGTTTGAAGTAAATTCTAACCTTTTGCCTTTGATAGGCTCATTTACTTTATCCCATCTTCAAATATACTATAATGTAAAAGACATTTGCTGATGGTTTAAAGCTTACAAAATAGATGCTCGACTCTCCTTCCTTTTCTTGGGTTGTATATTTTCCAATCCCATCGGCTTTCAACTAGTTTCAATAGTTTAAGAATCATAAAATGACTCGAGTCTCCATCCACATAGTTATACACTACTTTCCCAAGGCTTAAGGCCTTCCGCATAGGCATAGATTATCTCCTCTTAGGACTGTGCAAAAATATGATTGGTTCTATGTTCAAAAACAAAATTTTCCTTATATTCCTAACTCAACCCTACCAAATACATAGTCACAATCATATGCCATATGAAATAGATGTCTCAGCTTACATATTCAAGACTGTTTATGTCTTATGAGAGATAATACCACCTTCACCTGATGCCAATGGCTTTATTAAATAGGTGATTAAACCTCTATATCTGTAGTCCCATTTTCATGACTATATACTCCTTTATTTAATAGCCATACACATCTATCTTCTATGGCTAAAGGCCATACAATAGAAGAAAAACATAAAAAACAACTTGAGCTATGTATTCCACTCTCAGACTATCTACCCATAAATATACAATCCCCCTTCATGTTTATGTCTTCCATGGCTCCCAAAGCCATAAAAAATAGAAGACCATGTAATCATACTAGCTCAGATCTATATACCAATATGCCATCACACACAACTCATTCCAATGGTGAGATTGATCCTCAAGTCATGGTGCTTCCACAATTTGTAAATGGGATAATAATCCCACATTCCATGCACATTGAGCATATAAGGTCTTTTTATAGAGTTTCTCAAAAAAATTAATGCATGGATTCAGCCACACCTATGCATTTTGATATGCCAAACTTAGTTATAGAAACCGCTTGCAGTTGGTTGGTTAAGTTAGAATATTCTAAATTATTGTGAGCTTAGGACAGTGAGCTATCTTACCAAACATATCACTCAAGTTGGTCTTCAAGTTGGGTCTCGAGTTGGTCTTCAATTTGATTGCAATGTTGATTTGGTATTCAAGCTACGTAGTTTGAGCTGGCTTGATCACAAGTGGAATGTAGTCTCAAGTTGGCATATTGATCTTAAACTTGGTACATGATTTAGAAAATAGTATAAAGTGGTGGAAGGACATGTGGTAGCCCTGAGGACCTACCATGTGGACCTCTCCAATATCACCATTTGTCAACATGAGAATGCACTAAAATAATATGGTATACACTATAATGTAATTCAAAATATTAAAATTACATTAATATACCGTGGTGGTCAGATCCCATTCCAAAAAAAGTGTGGATCCATTTTCCTATAGTCTCTATATATGGCCTTTTGCAACTATGATCGATGAATACCCATGAATTAAAAATCCTCTAGATCATAAGCAACTAATATAAACACATCATACTAGTCCCTAGATATATATTTTAGCAAAAAATATTAAGTATATAGCATATCAATTACACTACAAAATATATAAGAATGGATAAAACCATGTATAAGTATATAAGCTCAAACATGATAATGGAAAATTACCATAGAATGATATAACCTAGGTGTATTGTGATCAAAGAAGTAGATGCCCAATGTCTATATGACATGAGTAGAGGGAAGGCCCAACATCTAAAAGTGTATAGATCATGTGTTTGGGTATGCATGTATCATACTCAAAAGATGTGTGATAAATATATGTATATATAAATAGATGATATGTTATCTACCAAAATAGAACTAATAACAAAGATTCCAAGGAATTGATAGAACATGTAAATTCTAAAATATTTTTTGTTTTTTGATTTTTTTTTTGATTTTTTTTTTGTGTACTATTTGACTAAAGGTGTTACTATAATCTAAGGTAATCATCAAGGAGATTTCTTTGTGAAGGTTTTATATCATGCGTGTCATATTCATATTTGTATAATTAGTATCATCAAGATCATACCAATATTTTATGATATTAGCATCATACCAATATTTTGCATTATTAGTATAGAAAATATGTAACTTCTTAAGTTATTCTTGAACATGTGATATGTTCATTTGATGATATGTATATTAATAATGAACTACCACATATTGTGGTTATGCCTTTTTCTAGTATGCCATTATGTGTATTTTTGTGCACCTCAGATGTTAGTACCTTAACATCTTGAGATATATGGTTTGCCTTGCCTTTATATATATTTGGTTATGTATGTTTTGGAGATGGATTTAGTTTATATGTACCAGGTATTGTAGGTATGAATAGATTATGTGGTAATTTATCGACTAAATCAAAATGAAGTTTTCTCAACTATTCATTTGCCATATTGATATTAGGAATATTATCATCATTTATAATTTTTAGAACCTTTGGAAATGGTATTTTTTTCTATTAATTTGTTATTTTGACCCTTCTCTTGCTTTGAGTTATCTTTTAGTAACCATATTTATTATTTTGGAACTTGTGTTTCTGGAGAAGTACTCATAGTGTGAGTGGGTTTATTGATTGATGTATCAATGATATGATTACCATTATCTTTGAAACTTTGTATTTTTTTTATTTAATGTAATACAATAATTTGTATGATGCCCATGTATTTTATGATATTCACAATAGTATTTAGATCTCTATATATGATGTAGAGGTAGTTGGATCTTTTTGTTTTTAAGCATCTCCCTTAAGATTTCACTTAGAATCTTAATATCCTTTTGGTCACTTATTCAATCACTTATTTTATATGTAATTTTTTTGTAGCTTTTCATTTGGATGTGAAACATTGTTGGGTACAACATTGTTAGATGAAGATGTAAATACATGATTAACAATAACATGTTTTAAATTTTGGGCATATGGAATCTCAATTTTCAATAATATGATCTTTGAACTAAAATATTGATTTTGATTTTGTAACTCTTCTATTTATATTTCTCAAAAGGATGATTTGATATTTTAGTGATTCACAAGAACAAACCTTAGGTGATTAATATTGAACATGCATACATATACCATCTACCTTACCCCTTGAAGTAATAATATGGACCTGGTTAGAGGGATGGTAGCTATCACCCTCCTTAGGGTTAGGAGGAAGAATAATTTCCTTTTGAGCCATTGTAAACATGATTTTAGGGAATTAATTTTTTATTTTTAAAATAGATTGTAAAAAATTAGCAATCAGATAAATTAAAAAAACCATAGAGTACACTAAACTGATATGGAGGTTCACCAAATTTTTAACCCTAAATTGATATGGGTCAATATAGTATAGGGTTTAGATTATATAAATGAATAAACCCAAGGGTGATAAATAGATCTATAATAGGCCAGTTAATGTATAAACTTAGATAAACAATGTTCTAACTTTAAATACTAAGATATGTTCAAATTAGAAAGTACAACTATTGATTGATATTGCAATGAATTAAAAATAAGAGTACTTGGTTTATTGTGTGCATGCATATATTATATGTAACATGTCATAATTATAATAGATATATGTTTTGGATAAATCATTAGATTTTATAAATTTGCACTTTGTGGCCACAAATGCTTGCATTCAACTTGGAAAATTACATCGACATTGGTGTCTGAGTTGGATGTAGGTGTCTAATATAGAATATTGACTAGATCTAAATGTGACCACTTGTATCCTTTTGGTTTTTTTATCACCTTTACTTTGGTATGTTCAAATCTCATGCATAATTTGTCTCTTTTTTTAAGTGATCAAACCCTAGCTTTCTAACCTTTGGAGTGACTATGGGAAAAGTGGGTTAGTGGGCACATAGTGTCAAGCTACCCCAATAACCCCTCTATGAATGGGAACTACCTACATATATAATAATTTGAAGAGAGCCTCAAAATTATGTAGTTATCCCCTACATGTTGGCTTGTGTGTACATAAGGATGCAATGTATGATAAGCAGTATATAGGGTGACCTAGCTTGTAACTTGGAAAATATGGCTCATGGAATGCCTATGTAGTACTTTATACCTATATATGGTATGTCCCTATGAATGATATTAAATTATGAGATAAAAGGGAAGATTTTATTATTTAAATTCTTGATTGAGTGTTTTTGGTAAGTTTCCTTATGAGTTACTAGGTATTTGTTAGGTTTTTTTGATAGGTGAGGAATGAATGAGGGTTGATATTATATATATACCAATCCATTTTAAAAATTTATCACATTAAATCAATTAGTTTGACCATGAGGATAAACTTCATTTGAAAATTGGATGACTTTAGGGTGCTAGACACTTAGTTTAGTTGAGACACTAGCATCAATGTAGGCATCTAGCTATGACACAAGTGTCCAAGAAGTTGGAAAATAAGTATAAATACAAAACTTGTAAAGGATGATAATAAGTAGGTTTATTAAAAATTTAATATTATAGAATTCTTGGTCATCATAATAATATATGGTTGGACTAAGAGATAAGCAATAGGCATAAGAGATAGCATATGTTAGCCTTTCGATAATGGGGAGGTCTAGGAACTAAAGGGTACATCCATGAGAAGTAATTTCCAAGTACACAAGATTGAGGAATTATATAATTTAGATTTAGTGTCTAAATTTTATTAGAAATGGTGCCAAAGTATTTGAATGTCACTAGACTCAAACATACATCACTTACACATATTTGAATCACACTATTGCAGGTGGATCTAGATTATATTTTACATTATTAAAATATAATGAATATTATTCACCCCCCCATCATAATCTAATTACTCATATAATTTTCTTTAAAATGAATATTTTTTCTTTTACATTTGAATATTTTTATCTTTTAAACTTTAA
>JARHVA010003209.1:20000-117500 GCA_037957365.1 Torreya grandis | reverse complement strand
ATTGAAGTAAAATAAATACATCATTCCCCCATTCTCTAAAATAAATGGTATATTATGTCAAATGAGTAAAAGGATCTCGACAACCATCAAACAATGGTAGTGTAGGCATAACAAAATATTTTAGATATGGATGCTCATAAACAACTTGTGTAAGGGGTTATCCTAGGATAAAATTATCTATGGTATTCACACAACATTATCTAGTTTGTAAAGTGATATCAATAACTTGATTTTAGAGTTATCCAATGGCATGCATCATAGATACAATATGACTAGTAGGAATAGTAGTGTTTAGAAATGTTCAATTATGGGTCACAATTGATCATCCATTTTAAAAATTGGTATAATAAGATCATGAAAAATTCCATTGCATGGTTGGGGATTGAATTATAAGATAAAATTAGTGCAAATATGGGGATCTTTACTTAGCTTATAATTTTGAATTGGTACACAATTAAAAACATGAAATTGTTTATATTTGATTCTAGTGACTTGGGAGAGGATAAATAATCTTCACACCTTGTATTATCATGTAAATCACATGGAGTGGGTAGAGGATGAATGTTTTTAGAATATTTTCATAATACTTATTTATCATTACTTTGTAAATCTAGAGATATAATATCACCTTGAATTTGTAATTCACATTCATTATCATCTTGTAACATTTTAAGGGAAGACAATAAAGTTATAGAATTATTCATTGCTTCCAAAGGAGGATAAATAATATCACAATATTCCATATTATTTACTATACCTAAAAATAATGTGGAATATATGCATCTACATCATCTACCTTTTCTAGAGAGAGAGGGATAAGCATGTTCATTTATATCATTTGATATTTCTATGCAAGGACTATGCTTTTATAATTTATATTGATTAATGTGATGTAATGTAAGATCCAAGTAAAAGGGTAAACAAGGTTCCTTAATTATTGATTTTTCACATTTTTATCCTTGTGAGAGAGTAAGAGGAGAATATATTCAATATTGGTATGCTCTTTTTGTTTTGATTTTCAAAAAAAGGAATACAAGGAAGGAATGGGTTGTGCAATTTTTAACTTGGATTTTTTTCCTCTTCAATATATTCCTCTCTATGGTACCCTTCATCTTGATTTTCACAATCATAATAATATATATAACAAACATATTCTTGATTAACATGAGAAGCACAAATGCCAGTATGATCATTAGTCCATTCGTTATCATAATCATAAGTTGTAGCATTGCTAGAAAAAATTGAATCTAAAGGATGACCATGATTGGTCATTTCATATTTAGATACATATTTATTTTTAATTTTTTAAGCCAAAATATATTAGATAGGACCAATACTAAGATTAAGGCTAACAAACAACCAAGAATATGATGAAAAACAAGGTTATCAATGGGTGCAACTAGGAAAGGTGTGTTTGATTTGTAGGCTTTTAGATATATTGATCCTAATCATAAATAGTGAACACACTTAAAAGGATTATACCATTATCATAGCCACACTATACCATCTCATAAGGTACATTGAGAGTAACTTTTTGAGGCTAATCACTTACCAGTGCACAATAAAAACACATAGTTGAAAGCTTCCTATGGCTGAAACAAAGCCTAAGAATTTTTAATATACCATGAGGTACGTGGAAACTAAAAACCATGAATAATGTTATCTAACGGATTGAGTATTGGATTAGTAACCCTCACACATGAATCAGGTAAAATTGATGATTGTTTTGCTAAGAATCATAACTCTTATGAGTTTTAAAATTTTTAGAATATATCTTCTAGAAAAATAAAGAGAAAAAATCAATTGAAAACTAATGACAAAAAAGGATTTTAATGTAAGGAAACAAGAACTTTGAATCCATGAGGTCAAAAATAAAATTTATTTAGTGTCTAAAAATTTTAAAAAAATGAAACCATAGAGAAAAAATTAAGACAAGGCAAACAATGTTTGAATATAAAAGTACGAGTTCATCAATATGTTTTACCCTATTTTTGATATAAAAAAATATGTTTGTAATGTGTTATAATAGGTGTAAAATTGGAAATATCAGAATGCTAGATATATACAATATTCAACTATTTAATTTTGAAAAATTACTAAATATGGAAAGTTAATTTTTGGAAAACATTAAGAATATATATAATTAGCTCACATATGGATATTTATGGATTGTTCTGATTATCTCCAATTGGAAATCAAAAGAAGAGGTGATTGTACATGCTCAAGATCAGAATCAAGAATAAAAATAGAATCTAGACAAGCCCAATATAAGTTGGAAGTGATGCAATGTATTTCAATCTGATGACTATATCCAAATGGAAATAGAAATAAGAGGTGACTATACATGCTCAAGATCAGAATCAAGAACAAAAATAGAATCTAGATAAGCCCAATGTAAGTGTGTAGAGATACCATGTATTCCAATCTGTTGACTATGGACTTGTCCTAGTTGACTATGACATGTTAGGAAATGTTAGTCCTCATATTAATTTATAATGTGAATAATTAAGATATTAATAATTCACTAATAGGTATATTGGGTTAGTAGTTAGAATATATTATTTAATATTTATATTGTTGTGAGTAACAACAATATTACATCTATAGGTTGTTTGTTAAGATTGAGTTATTTAGGGAGATTTGTTGGTTAAGTAAATTGTCATCTTTATAGGAAAGACATTACTATAAATATTTAAGCTTTATATTGTTATTGTAATGAGAAGATTAATATAATATTATTGTGTGATTGAATATTATTTTTCTATGTTTGTCTTTGTCATTATCTATGTGAGTTAAATGTTTGTACAGGCTCATTCAAACTCTATTAGTGGTATCAAAGTAGCTATGAGTCTATGAGAGCATGTAAGGGGCAATTATAATATGTTATGTCCCTGTAGATGATTTTAGTTATTATGTTAAATGTCTCTTGGGAACATGAATTAAATAGTAGTTTACTATATGTTAGCTTTGTATTGTGAGAGTTTTATTGTTTTGATTCTATTAGAAAGAACACAACAAACAAAGGTGGATCAAAAAACATTATTGTTTACCTTTTGCATTCATATCGATATTCTACAATTGGTTTATGCTTGCATCACATTGCATTGAGATTAAGCTTGGAAAAGCATTGTACATCAATTTCAGCAATTATCTAATTTATAAGCTTTATCTTTGTGCACAATATTCAATAGTGAAGAGAGATCTAAAAGTAGATTCATCTTGATTAAGTGCATTGTGTGGGAAATTATTTGTATGGAAATTAAATACTTTTGTGGTAGAGTTATTTTCATGGTGTCAAGAGCTATTTCCACCAAGTATATGAAGCAGATCATTGAAGTGTAGATGCCTATTCTTGGTGGGAGAAATTTGGTAAAGGTGATTTGGTGACACACTGAGTGCATTACTTCACTATAAATAAGATTTCAAAACCTGCATTCTATTTTGAATTTGATTTTCACTATTTTATGTTTGAAAAAATGATACAGACTACCACTATTATTTTTAAGAGTCATGTAAAACCCAAGTAGGAGAAAATAAAATTAATTAATGTAACATCAATGCTCAACTCACCATTATAAGTTGTATAAATAAATTGAGCATCATGATTCTATCAACCTATTGCTCATTATTGATACCAGTAGTGGAAATATTTAACAACTCAAACTTTGTTTTACATTCTCCAAACAAAGGGTGAATATTTGTAAAAAAAAATCTTCCAACAATTTTAAAATTTTTACCTCTACTCTAGAGAATGCAAAGCAAGGTTTAAAATTGAAACACAAAAATTATAACCCTTTCTGAATTGCAACATGCATCTATTATGGAGAGTATCCCTCAAATCCAAACTTCTTCATATGTGGCACTTAGCAATTATCTAGCTTTCAATAATAAAACAAAATTAATAAAACTGATCTCCAAAAACACTTTACCAGTATATATATATATATATATATATATATATATATATATCCAATTCACTTATTTCTAAAATCTTACAAGAAAATATATGTTTATTTAAAACTCCCCACTATTAACTCAATTTATTCTCCTCCTAAATTAAATCACTGCACTTGTATTATCCATACAAATATCAATGGCCTTCTATATTCTTGGGCATAATATGTCTAAACCTTGATTTGTTGTACAGTAACCAGAATTAGCTTGTTATATCTATCTCTTGATTCAAATGGTGATGATTCATTCACATAATAGATCTGTTGACCATTATTTGTTGAATGCCCTTTTATTATATACAAAATAATTTTAGTCAAATTAAGCACTACATTCCTCATATACAAGTCATCATACTTATAATCATAAATTTACAATGATTAAAGCACATTTCAATGAAATTTACAATCATCATTCTTCTTCACATTCTACTAGATTAGTATCATGCAATGAATCTTGGAATAAATATCCTTGACAGAATATATCAAAATAAATATTTTATTTTTGTTATCTCTATAAATTTGGGAAACAAAATACAACACTCCTCTTTATTGTTATAAAACTCTTTTTAACTTACATTTGCTCAAATCCTCACAAATAGATTGGTTCCATGCAAAGTAAATGATCAAATATAATTTAACAACATGCAGTTCACTTACAAAGGATTGGTGCCACCTACTAAATGGGATAAAAATACAGCCAACATTGGTTATATTTAGCACATCAGTTTGATGAATCTGGAGTCTCTCCTTTTTCTCTATAAGTTAACTTGAGTTCACACACCAAGAATACTTCCACAAAAAATATCATTAAAATAACTCAAATAATACACACACACACACACACACACACACACACACACACACACACATATTATTTGAGTTATTAAATACACACAAAAACTAGCCTGAAAAAATAATAAGCTTCCAAATTTTATACTAACTTTTTCCCCTTTTTACATGGAATGAAACTTATATGTTTGTTGGAATGGATACTAATATTGAGCTTCTAGATGTAGATTATTTTGTGGTTATTTATTATTTCATTACTACCTTTACAATTTACTAATTCAAACATTTTAAATTCTTTATAACTATTGACATATGGACATCTGACTAATATTTTATTTTATACCCCTTTTTAATTTTTTTTTTAATATGGGAAAATAATTAACAATACCCCTAAAAACAATAATGCACCTGCATCAATTATAATCCTTCAAATTGATGTATTCAATTTTTTGATCACATGATATTTTGCTTTGTCTAACTATTTATACATTTGTATATTGTGGATTTGTGTATAGTAAGTACATTTGTCTTATGGTTGAATCGTATGCCAAATTATTCACCTTTATTTTATGTTCAATGCCTACTACTATGCCTTTGATATGACATTTCCACCATGCATTCCAATGTAGTCCCTGATGGCCATGTATCATTATTTGTAGTTATCATTAATTTTCCAAATGTTTTGAAATGTTGCCATGTATTCTACCATTCATGTGAGTCATGCTTTGTTCTACCTTCTGTGACACTTTGCTCAAAGTTTTTATTATATAGTTTGGTAATGTCTTTTTATGTTTTGTTATATGGTCTAGGTTTTAGGTTGTTATTAATCAATGGTATCATTGATTCCAAATATGTATGTCATCAAAAGAATAATGATTTAATATATTTGGAGTCATTATCAAAATTTGTTAAAGTAAGTCGATATTCAAAGTTGATAGTAAAATTCAAAATGCTCATCATTATAATGGGTGCAATTTTGGGCAACCTTGACATCCAATATGTAAGGTTTATCAAAATTATGGTGGGGTATTGTCATTAAAAATGGCATGCAAAGGTTGAGCCTTAAAACCAATTTGGCTAAGTGAGCCAAAGAAGAAGGAGATCAAAGGCACTGGAGGATGGAGGCTTTATACGCCTCTCATTAGCCACTAATGAAGGGATGCTTCTACTATAATGGTATATTTATTTTATTTTTAGTACTTGTTTTTATGTGTGACAAATAAGAGGTATATTTCCTATTTTCCTACATAGTGTACTGCATAAAAAATAGGTGTTTAGGAGATGCAAGAGTGAAAGTTAAATAGATGGCTCTTACTTGTAGTTCTCACACTATGTAGGTTGATGAGTTTACATTAGTTAATGGTTAATGGTAGATGATTCCTATTTGAAGTTCACACACTGATTTGATTGATGTGTTCTCAATAGTGAATGGTTGATGAGAATTTGATGTGTTCCTTCTTTACTTTCATTGAGTCCTGTGAAAACACATATTATCATGTAAGGGTTAAGGGGGGAATGTTAGGTAATGTTAGTCCTCACATTGATTTATAATGTGAATAATTATATGAGAGTAATAACTCACTAAAAAGTATATTGAGTTAGTAGTCAGAATATATTATTTAAGAGTTATATTATTCTGAGTAATAATAATATTATGTCCATGGGTTGTTTATTAAGATTGAGTTATTTGGGGAGATTTTTGGTTAAGTAAATATCCATCTTTATATGATATAAATTCCTATAAATATGTAAGCTTCATATTATTATTATAATGAGAATAATAATAAACCATTATTCTTTTCTTGAATATTATTTCTCTATGTTCATCTTTGCCATTATCTATGTGAGTTAAATCTTTGTATAGACTCATTCAAACTCTATCATGACAAACTATATAGAATCAAAATATATCTATGGAAATAACCACTATAAGTAGATGGTGACAAGTGGACCTGAGTCCGTTAACTACAGACTTGTCCCAGTTGACTATGGCATCAAACTAATTATTTCACCATATGTGCATGGATTAATTAGGGTTGTGGAAATATTTTTATATCTATATTATCACATAAATTACTTGTAATAACCAAACCCTAGTTTCCTACACATAAATCAAATTAGAATCAAACCAAGGGGAATCAAGCAAAAGGGATTGAGTTAGACTGACCTTGGTCAATCCTCATTAAAATACCAAGTGTTACACTACATTCCCAATACTCTTAAGAGGGATAAAATTTAAATGTAGTTATCCTAATTACATGTGTGTGGAGAATGGTGAATTTAAGTCTATATTCTCTTTATCCTATTTTACCAATGGCACAAGTATGCAGATGAAGATTTAACCTTGAATGTGGTTTTAGCAAACCTATAGATAAAAGATGACTATATTTTAATATTTTTTTAGAGTGTGGAGATCCATCTGTAATACCTTAGAGAATCCTTGTATTTATATATGTTTTTATTTTAAAGTTGAGACCTATTGGTGTGTAAAGTTGACTTAGGCAAAATGGATTGAGTTAAACTAACCTTGGTCAATCCTCATTGAAAAACCAAGTGTTGCACTACACTACAAATACTCTTAAGATGGATAAAATTGTAGTCTAGTTCTCTTAATTACATGTGTCTGGGAAATGGTGAATTTAAGATAGATGCTCTTTATCCTATTTTATCCATGGCAAAAGTATGTAGATGAAGATTCAACGTTGAATATGGCTTTAACAAACTTACAAATAAATGATGAAAATATTTTAATAGCTTTTGAGAGTGTGGATATTCATATATAATGCCTTATAGAAGCCTTATATTTATAGATGTTTTGATTTTGAAGTTGAGACCTATTATTTTGTAAAGTCAACTCAAGATAAGACCCAAAGTAAAAAATAATAATAAGATAAAACATGACTTGAAATAAGCTCCCAAAGTTAAGCTTGGACAAGTCTGTGCTAAGTGGACAAGGCAGTAGGTTAGTCATGTCCATCGTAGACCTATCTTAAAGGAAAAAAGACTAAAACTAAGGATCCCCATGATAAAGTGACAAGTAAAATCACTGATTAACAAACTCATTGACCATAATAGATAAAATACCCAAGTGTAAATGCATTAATAGGTACCTCATTCACTATAAATAGTCTATGTGTATAAAGTTATAATAAATGACATAAAAGACCAGATTGTACCAAATTTGGGTGTCTACATTTACATAACTAGAGAAATGAAACATTGACCATCCTATTTCATTTATGAGTAGGAAGTTATAAAATGCTAAGAAAAATTATGCCACGATAGAAAGGGAGGTTCTACCAATGATTTATACATTGTATAAGTTTAGACAATTTTTCTCACAAAATTATTTGTGTTCTTTACAAACCATGAGATACTAACATACTGTATGATCAAACAAATGTTACATGGCCAAATTTTTCAATGGATATTGTTATTCCATGAGTTTCAATTTTCAACTAGGGTGAAACCTAGAAGCTTGAATATAGGACCAAAAAATCTATCATGCATGGAGACAAATGAGGTTACATGGTCAGTTAAAGATAAGATCCCAGATGTGTAGCTATATAAAGTTTAGAGAGTTTCTAAAGAAATGGAAGATATAGTTAGATTATTGAATTCATGGTTGGCCCCAAATGACTGGTACAAAAAATATAGAAAGTATTTAGTAATACTTGATAGGGAATTATACGAGTTTAAAAGAGATGAAATATTGTGTTAGTATGTGTTTGAACATGAATGTGAAAACATTTTTCCTAAAAGCCGTAAAGGCATTATTGGAGGTCACTATGCATGAGAAGATATTACATGTAATATCTTGTTATATTGGTGGCCAACACTATAAAATGACACAAAGGAGTATATAAAAAAATGTGATAAATGCCAAAGGATGGAAAGCCTAATAGATGAGATGAGATGCCATTAATAATGATTTTTTTACATGAACCATTTTATATATGGGATAAAAATTTTGTGAGTCTAATAAACCTTGTTATGATACATATTGGTACATGTTATATCATAACAACTATCAAATACTTAACAATATGGGTTGAGGTTACACCTACAAAGAATTTTACAACAACAACTATAACTAGATTCTTTTGGTAGACTATCTTAACAAGAAATGGATATACTCTAAGTGTGATGAGTGATAAATGGATATTTTACCAAAATAATTTACTAATGCACACTATAAGATAACCCTGTATCATCCATAATAAAATGGTATGGAGGAGGCCTTTAACAAGTTTTTTGGGATTATGCTAAAAAATATTTGTGATGTGAGGAGTAAAGATTTGGATGACCATGTTTTAAGTATGTTGTGGGTAAAAAAAATATCATAATTTATACTTAAAAAGTATACACCATTCCAACTAGTTTATGGGAGAGAGGTTGTATTACCATTGGAGTTATTGATTCTTTCCTTGAGGATTACATGCACAGGTTGGTTGGAATAACATGCATCCATTAAAAATATACTTGGAGAATTAATAAATCTAGATGAGAAACTACTATTGGCAAGATGGATCTAGTATTAGAGAAGATCCATCAAAAGGTTTGGTATGACAATCACATATAGAGTAGGAGTTGTAAATGCATGCTAAGGTGATTTTTTATAATATCATATATGCAAAGCACCTAGGAAATACTCATATCAGGTGGATGGGACCATACATTATTGGCCACATTTTAAAAATGCCCACGTGTAAGTTGCACAAGTTGGATGGTGAATTGTTACATGGGCACATTAATGCAATAGATTTAAGCCCTAAATTGAATGATAATGCATGAAGTAGAGTGTATAAATATATCAGTCTAAATAAAATGTAACATAAAATATTTTTACTTTATGTAGTTTGATTTCGTTAACAAGTTTTTTAACTTTTTGTATTAAGTGTAAGCTATATTATAAATCTAGTTGGCTGATTTAAGCAAGGAATATTTCAAGGTCCTTACGCAAAACATATAAGTATATTTGGGAGGGATAATCACACACACACATGTTTTGTGTAAATAAGGGAGATTAAGGTCCATGAAAAAATAAAAAAAGTGATTAATGACCAAGGCAATTGAAAACATAAATAATGTGAAAGAGGACTTAATGCATATTTTTTGTGGGAGAAGGGGACTATGGGTTCCTTGGTATGATTTTTTTTAATATTTATGCAAACATGAATAATGTGTAAGAGAACTTAGTGCATATTTGTTGTGGGAGAAGGGAAAAGTTGGGTTCATTGGTAAGAATGTTTTTAAATATTTATGTAGAAAGGCATAAGGGAAGAAGCACCTAAATATGATTATGTAAGAAGGTGGGTGCATAGAGTTTGAAGGGAATAGTAGGTTGAAAAATAAGAAGTGGGAAGATAAAAAAATTTCATGTGATATGTGTACCTAATAACAATGGAATATTAAAATGAAGTATTGGTGCAAAACAATCATATTTTTCAAATTTTTGATCATTAGATGACAAAAGAGCAAGTGGTTCTTTGTTAGTTGTAGGAGTTAATCCATCTAAGGCTATAAAATAAAGGAGATAGCCTCTAAGAACTAAATTAAAAGTTTTAATTTAAATATATTTATTAATTAAATTATTAAGAGAGATAACTAAGGCATTAAAAAAAAGAACATTACAGGAGCTTGTTTAGGGAGTTGCACGGGAGAAAAAGCACCATAAAAGAAACATTGAGATCATTGAAAGGAGAAAGGTTGAATTGATACTAATCAAGAGGGATATTAGAGAGTAAGTGACAAATTGGTGAAATTATGAAGAGTTTGAAGGGTTTAATCCATATTAAATAAGAATAAGATGCAAAATATAGAAACTTTAGTGGTAGAGGAGGTATTGATGTTAACGAGCAAGTCTAAGGCTAAAGAAGAAAAGGATGTGAAACAACTTAAGAAATAAACCATAAAATCCCCTATAAAGTCACCTAAGAATAAAAATGGGAAATACACAAAGTGTTTGTGGTACCAACCATGAAAGTTGCAGACAGTGTGCAAGTTAGAGAAGGCTTGAACACCAAATATGGTAAATGCATGGTGAAGGATTTCAATCACATGAAGGTAGACTTGGAGAAGGAAATTATTGCTAAATTGGATGCATAAAAAGGTGAAAAAGGTAAAAATTAAATGAGAAATCATATGAAGGATATAAATATCCTCGACCTATTATATTTTACATATATGGTAAAGCCAAATGACTTGAAAAAGTGGTTGTTATCTAGAATGTACTAATAAAGGACATAATTTATGGGGAGAAGTATAAATATTTTTCCATCACATATGATCCAAATTACAGGGTTGAAGAACAATGTTGAAGACAATCACACAATGTTATTAGAGTAGGGAAAGATTTATGAGGTTTCAATATAATTGAAGTTACATTGAGGAGGATATACAATGGAGTTATATAGATCTCAACATTTCCTATGCTAGTAGATATGCTTATAATCAATGTGAATTTGACTATGGTATTGTGATGGGAGTTGTGTATAAATCCATTATTTACATGGCTTAAGCGATAGCCAAAGGAGGGGTAAAGTATAAATTTTCCAAATATGTATATGATGAGATCAACTTGGAAATTGAAGATGTACGTGTAAGAGGAGGAACATTCCAATCAGGTTGTATCTTATTTTGATGATGTTTGAGGAAGCAGGCATCCCAAAGAGTCAAAATTTTGAATTTTGGAAGGTCAAGTCACAAATAGAGAAGTATGCCATGCATTAGTGTGTAGACCAGACGCATGATACATATAAGGTGAAAATTTTGAATTGGTTCAATGATGTGAACTATGTGTACCAATGTAAGAGCATAATACCAAAAAGGGTGTTTGAAGCATATAATAGGTGTGCCACATTTTATGTGATGGCTCATTATACTTTGGGAAAAATAAAAGAGCATAATGGGAATGATAGCTCTTAGATTAAGTTATTGTATGTAGTGTTTTCACACAAAATGAAGATAATTTTAATGAGAATACTTATAATTTCATGGGAAGCAATAAAGGTGGATGAGATGGATAAGAAGAGAATCTACCTAAGAACAAATTCTATTACCACCAAGAAGAAGGTTATAAATTATGATGAATATTCCAATGATGATATCATATATATGAATCTTGAACAAGAAGCAGTGGTGAATGGCAAGATGTGTACATTGATGCACATCTTATATTCATTTTACATTTAATTTACATGGATGGAAGAGTTGTCAGCATGGGAGAAACTCATAGATAATGTTATATAGGAAGGAAAGATGAAAAAGAGAAAAAAAAAAAAGGCTCACATGGAGAAAAAGAAGAAATAAAAAGACATCACATAATAAGCTTAGGGAATCGAGATAGAGGATGAAGCTAAATGCATCAAATTTGAGACTGGGGAAGAAAAAGCAAGTGGTGAAGGTGAAGATGTGCAAGATGCCAAACAAAAGAAATTTAGAGGAAAAAATGTTACATTGAGCAAGAAGTATTCAAATATGAGTGGAGGCATGAGAAAAATAACAAACAAAATATATTTGTAGGGGAGAAACTACAATCTATCTAGGAAGAACATGAGGAAGAAGAGCGTAAAAACACTAGTAGAAAAACAATAATAAATGACTAAAAAACTACTAAAAATTGCATATAAATGACCAAGCTTGGTCATGTGACCATTAGTAGTTTATTTCCGATCATTTATAATGCGACCAAATTTATGACTAAACTATTTTTAGTCATTTATTGGTTATTTTGATTGATCAATTTGGTAGTATATTTAGTCATTAATTTAGTCATTTATTGTTGTTAACTGGTCATTTATTTAGTCATGGTAGTCATTTTAATCATTAATTTCCATCAATTCGTAGTATATTTAGTCATTTTTATTCACTGATTTTCATCCATTGGTAGTATATTTAGTCATTTATATTAATTGATTTCCATCCAATGGTAGTATATTTAGTCATTTTAATCATTATTTTGTCATCAACTAGTCATATATTTAGTCATTTTTATTCACTAATTTTTGTCAATTGGTAGTATGTTTAGTCAATTTAATTATTAATTTACGTCAATTAGTAGTATATTTAGTCATTTTAATTGAGTGATTACTATTAATTGGAAGCACATTTAGTCATTTTAATTTTTAATTACGATCATTTGGTAGTTTATTTAATTGTTTTTGTTCACTGATTTCTATCAATTGGTAGTATATTGATACATTTTTTATAAATTGCATAATCATTATATTTACTACTAGTTTAGTAGTAAATTTTCATTTATATGATATGAATAATTTATTAAATACCATAAATTGTATAATTCAAAAATAAACATAGTATTAAACTTGAATCAACACATAAAAACAAATAAAAATATAGAAATAAACAAATTATTAAACTTGAATTAAAACATAAGAGCAGATAAAAATATTAAATATACAAACAAGCTACATCATGCTAGAATTTAAAAGATTGATTCAACATCATGATAAAAAAAGGTAATTTGCAATAAAAAAATATAATGCAATTTTGATGAACTATAATACATAAAGTAGTGGGCCAATTTGTATATATATATATATATATATATATATATATATATATATATATATATATATCCCTGAACAACACATTCAAACTACTACATAAAGTAGTGGGCCAAGTTGTCTAATAGCGAGTACATGATAAACATCAACTATGCCATTTTTTGCAAATATTTTAGTGGCCATGTACCATGTGAAGGTTATTTCATTCTCTTTCAGATAGATAGCTCCATCTATTTTGTCTTCATAAGCAAGGGGTATTTTTGACCTTTAAAATATTTACATTTGCATCTCGTATTCCTTTAAATTTAACTCCATGTACAATAGATAGTGAGTGAATCCACCTAATGCCCACAACAACACCATCAAATGGATCCAACACCCCAACTTTATCCCCTTCTTAGAGTTTATCAATATATTTCTATAAAAACAAAAAAAAATACACATTATATTGAGATATAAAATATTCAATAACACACAGATAAACATTTGATAAATATTTATAAGAAACTAGAAAATGGTGATAGGAAACCTAAAACCATGCACTTGACATATTAAACAAAAATTAACTTCCCATTATTTAATACAAAATGGATGTTAGATACAGAATGTGTCAATATGTTAGTATTCATGTGCCATAAAGTTGTGGATGCTACAAGGATAACAAGTGCCATTCCTCCAATTGCTATGGGCTATTCTATAGTTACTACGGGCACCTTCCTCACTATTGGGCACAACTTTGTAGTGGCTATAGGCTCAACCTATATTTGTTGTAGGTACAACCTAACCCCTATATACACCTCTTTAGTAGCTATAGGTTAATTCCTCACAAATTATGAACTATGGCTTTAGCTATGGGCTATTGAGAAATTCATGAAAGGCACTAGACAAGCTAGAGGAGGAGTGAAGGAAGATTAGAGAAAAAGATTCAAACATTGGTAAAGAATGACCATACCCATGAATAATAAATTAATTGCTACAAAAAAGGCATACACTTTCAATCTCCATTTGGAGTGTTACAGACTAGAATTTATGAATATAGGGATACAAAAGAACCATTCTCATTTTTTAGTCACTTCATAACAAATAATTTCACTCTATGAATAAGAGAGATCTATGATATTTTTTGGAAAATAGGTCCCAAGTTTGATAAACCAATTGATTTCCAAATTAAAATTTCACTAAACAAATAATCCATCAACAAACATCCTCATTTATTAGGAGCAAGACAAAAGAGAAACAAGCCATCAGCAGGATCATATAGAGGAGATCAATAGCATCAAATTCCATCACCCACCCTCCTCCATTATTAGACATTATCTTTTACTCAGATAACAAAAAAATATCTATAGAAACCACCTTGTGAAGGATAGTAATAGTCTCTCACACCACTACAAGACCATTGCTCTGATGCTTTATAATTCATCATGATTACATGTAGGTTGTTGAGGACATAATTAAATGATAGGACACCATGATTGCATAATTACCCAAGGGTAATAATACATTAAAATCATGACTACCAGGGTAATAATTGCATGATGAAAAAATAAGCTAAGCTTCCATTCTGGCAAACACTTACATGCAAATTTCCTGTGACACAACCCTAAGAACAAATAGTTATAAAGGTATGGTGTATATTTTAGTCATATAAAAGGACTTTATTTTTTTAATAGGAGAATACGTGACAATATTTGGCATCACATTTATATTTACAAAAGAAATGGTAACCCAGTTTACTGGGTTGCCAAGAACTAGGGAAAATTGGGAAGAGAAACCTAATGGCCAACTAGCTAGATAATAGTTTTGCCAAGATAATGAAATGTTAGTGATTAAGAAAGGAGGTTTGAAAAGACTGAGTCTACCCCTAGGCTGGAGAGAATTGGCCTTGTATATCATCAAATATCTAACATGTGAAGGTAGGTAATCCTTGATCTATACTCTCTAATTAATTTTTTTTAATCATTTAAGGCATGTTAGGATTATTAATGTCCCAAACCACTTGTGGAATATCTTGAAGAAAATGTCTAAATAATACCAAATGGGGGTAGAGAAATTTTTGTCTCATCATTATCTGATTTGGTTTTTGGTTAAATAAGGAATAAGAGATACTAGACCTGACCTTAAGTGGGAACAGTTTCTAACCTTAAGGATTGGTGAACATCAATAAGAGGAAGGAAAAAATGAGGGGGAATCTCCCAAGAGATAGGTCCAAAAAATATCACAAGAGGATACTATGGGCACTAGTGTAACTATTCATCTCATAGCTACTATAGTTTCACCTATAATTATTACAGGTACGAGAAGATGAAAAAAATTAGTGTTACCTCCTAAGGGTATAGAGAAGGAAAGTCCACCAAAACAAACTGGGTAGGATATTATTTATCCTACTATTCTAATTATTTTAGCACAAGAAGTAGATTCTTCCACCATAACTCCTTCAAAATGAGAAGAAGCTCTTCCATCACTAGTTACATAGGAAGAAGGGGATGCCACAAAACTTGATCTTCAACAAGAAGTTCTTCCATCACTAGCTACATAGGAGAATCAAGTTTCAATAGCTCCCCCTCCTAAAAATAAAAATAAGACTAAAAGGAAGAATCCCTCTGCATCAAAGAGAAGGAGACCTCCTCCTAGGAGGTCTCAAAATTAAAAGACAAATGTCAACCCTAACATCCTCACCTATAGACATCAGTGAGGATGAAGAGAAGAAGAAGGAGCCCAGAATTTGTAAGACCTCTGATGGGTTTGAGATAACAAAATGGTATACTAAAGAAGATTTTGTAAAGGGAGAGGAAATACAACCCCCTGAGCAATCCAGATTAGGAGAAGAAGACATGGAACTACTCAAACAAATAGGGTATATAGAAGAAGAAATAAGAATGTCATATCATCCTATAAAAGAGGAATAATTTCTTTAAGAAAGGACCATGGAAGAAGTAGTAGAGCAAGACACATTTCCTCATGACCAGGAGTTCCAAACTTTGGAACAAGACATGGAAGAGATATATAGGTTGAATAATAAAATAGTAGAGTTAAAAGGCAAAAGAGGCTTGGAAACACTTTTAGGGACAATAGAATTTCTAAATCCATATATGGAAGAAGAGTCAAGAAAGGAAAGGACATTAGAGGATCCTACAACAACTCCCTTAGAAGTGTTTGCAGTAGCTTCATCCACCTTATCTACAGATGGCATTAGTGTACCCCTAAAATAACTTATAATAGATAATGCTCTAGCTTTGGTACCATTCCACAATAGGTTTTATTTTGTATAGACCACTACAAAAGTACCTATAGTAAAAGTAATTAATGTAGACATCTCATCTATTAGGCCAGTAAAAATTGATGACCTTTTGAGATTTCTTGACGAAAATTTTAGTGATGATGAAACTTATCATAAGTAGTTGATACAAAGGCTTAAAATATATGTTGAAGCAAGGGAGTAACAAAAAGATTTAAAAGAAATCCTAGAAAGGGTTAAAATTGGGATCACTTATTTGAAAGAGAAGATGACTAACATGCATGAGACCATTGAGATGTTAATGGCATGTAGATCACCCTCTAGGGTATATGATGTATACTTAGAAGAAAGGTGACTCAAATTCAAATATGATAGGATATACAATGATTAGTCCTACATGGTATGTGATTCTAAGTCTTTTTTTGAGGTCTATAGGCATGTTGACCCTGATATCCAGGTAAAATTGAGTGAGTTTTATATGCATTATTATGTTGTGCCACATGACATAAAGTAGAATCCTAATATATACCTAGGTTATGTCCAATTAAATACTTTTACCTCATACATCCTTAATGAAAAAAAGAAAGAAATAGGTTGAGGACTATCATGAGAAATAAAAAGAGGCTACCCTAATGATTAGGGGTGAATTTGCTAATTCAAAAGCTATAATAGAGGAATGGATTGCTTTTATGAATGTAGATACTCCATGAACATGGGTCACAAACAAATAAGGAGAGGTCCAGAACCATTACTTGAGCCTCATGGAGGGAGATGGAAAACAAATTTTTATTTCATGTTTGCACATATGAGTAGATCTTTTAGATGCCCTGAAATGAAAAGAACCTTATTCCCCTCAGAACCTCAGAGAGGCAATACACAAAGTATATATGTACATTGAGCTTTTCAAGAAAAGAAGGATAAGTTGGTTTGGGTTGATGTTTCATCCACCCATATTATAGTTCCCAATTCCTGATTGGGAAGGGAATGTGCCAGCTGATAGAGAAGCAGAAAAGAAAAGGTGGAAAAGCATAGATGATGCTAAAGGTTTTTATATCTTTGAAGGGATGAGTTGTATTGAACCCTTAGATTTCAAGACATATTTTATATTCAAAATGCAAAGAAGGTTTTCCTGAGGATAAACAAGAGGTTAAGTAGGGGGGTGTGATGAGGCCACTAATTATTCTTTTTATAGCCTCATCCATACCCAGTTGTATATATTTTTCCTATAATTATCCCTATAACTATCCATGACTCATGTAAATGAATGAATGAATGAATTAATGATTATCTGTGTGCATTAATATATACATGTTGTGTTATGGATCAATGATGTTTTTTATTTGATTAGATTATACATGTGTAACCTTATTTAACATACATTTAAAGGTAGAATAAGACTATAGGAATCTTACTTGGTCACAGTAATTATAGAGAATCCCACATCAAAAGGGGATTCTAGCTCATAGCAAAAGGGGATTCTAGCTCATAGTAGCTTCTAACCTATAAGTTTCCACCTATAGTTTTCATATAACAACTATAGGCTTTCACCTACAGGTTATCCATAACAACTACCAAGCTATTGGCTTTCCATTTATAGGTTGTCCATAGCAACTACAATTTTTCACCTATAGGTTGCCCATAACAACTAAAAAATTTCACCTACAAGAGCTTAAAGCCACTACATAGAAACCAACTATTGTTGTGAAAATAAGTAATTAGTTTTTAAGGACACATCTAGTTATCTTAGAAACAAAGTAAATGATTGAAGAGGATCCTCCATAGCAACTATACAGATCCCTCACATGTATAGAAACTTGGATGTGCTACCAAAATATGAATAAGATAAGGACAATGGAAAAGAGAAAAAGAAGAAAAAAACAAAAATAAAATATATTGTCCTTTACCCAGTCAAGGCTAAAAATAAGTAACTTTAAGTTGCTAACCACCTGAAGTTTGACTAGGTTAGTTCCAAAGTATTTATACCTTTCCTAGTTTAGTGTCTACTTGTAGATAGTGAATTTAGTTCTTATACACTTGATACAGAGGGTTTCTATGAACTTACCTAGTGAAATAATAGCTGCAGAGTCTTCCTCCTTGAACTCCCTTGCCTCTGGTATGCTAAGCTATGTGAATGATTACAAAAATGGTGTCGAATCCCAAATATATTTATTCTTGAGCTCGATCACCTCACTATTAATGTCAATTCATACAAAATATTTCATAATATATCCATATTTTGAGTTTGAATGCATGCCTTTGATCTTGAAAAATTAAATGGTTCATGTTTACAGGTATAATCATTGCCATTTATTATTTAAATGCCTTGACAACTTGTATTGTAGTATCACCCTGTCAAATCAAGACCATTATGGGGTAGCGGTATGGTAGATTTAGAATTTTACTCTCCATACTATACCACACACCTTCACTTTTCTTACTACAGGACAGTGGGTCAGACAATCTCATACTGCCACCCTATGCACACCCTTTGGACTCTTGTGGGATGGCAAGCTAATTCTAGTGGTTGAGTGATTGTTCACCGCCATGCCGTAGTGTCATTTTTTACCCCTTGCATGGCTATGGTGTTAGATTTTATATGTATTTAAGGTGGGAATATAGGGGTATATTGTGAATGCAATATTTTATATATCATTCTATTGAAAATATTGAACAATTTTCTAATTTTTCAGTCTCTTAGTTTTAGTTTTTAGTGTTAGTTAAACATAAGAGATCATTTATTTCTTTGTAATGAGGAAGCTTAGTCAGGTAGAGAGAATTTTAGCATAGGAATCAGGGATTTAGTCATTGGGCTCAAGGCTAGTTATGATAATGAAACTAGGTAAATTTTGGAGGTTCTAACATAAGGGTTATCATTTTTAAAAAAATTGCCTAAGTATGGAACCCTTGTACCTTGAGTATTTTGGTCTTATAATTTGTTATTGACTTCTTGTTCTTGTCTTTTAAAGTTCTCAAAATACAAGTTGATGAGGAGATTAAATTTAGGTGATTAATTAACTATCACCTTTGCCATTGATTTTAAAGGGGGAGAATTGAAGTAGTAAAACATAGCATGATCTAGAACAACATGGCAATACTAAAGTTAGGGGGAACATAACAGATAGGAGAGAATGACAGGGAATTCTACTTGTCTTTTCACACAAATTTTTTTATAGTATAGGTTAAATATTTTTTTCACCTAATGTTAAGATATCTATATGTATTATTAAATCATAGATGTTCATTATTATTTCCTTCACACAAGCATATTCAATGCATGTAGAGGCTAGAACCTGTATTACAAACTAAAGCTATCTAAATATAAGAGAAATGACTACAATTTATTGCCAAGATTTTAAAGAGATGTTTACTTTCACAGGTAACTTATTGCATTATTTGATACCTTTAGACCTTGTTTGCTTCTTTTCATATCTAGTAGTTCTAGAGAAGTTAGAAAAGTCTAGCATCTAGAAAATATATAGGACATACAAGAAATTATATTCTAATTAAATAAAATTAATTTCAACCAAATTAAAAAAACTGAGAAAAATGATTGAACCTAACTTTAATTTCACTTCAAATCAATAGTGAACATCTCAAGTTTTGTATGCAATGTACCAATATAATAATAATGATTACATTTAGAAATGTATCAGTAAAACAATAGTGAATAAGCACACATATACTCAGATCTTTATCACATTAAATAATAATTTACACCATACATATAACTAAATTTTAGGTGACAAGCTAACAAATTAAGGTGACATGTTAGTTAATGTGATAAAACATCATCATAATCATCTGCATTGCTAACAAGATTAGAATATTGATCACTCATGTTTACATCTACTTGATTTTCTTCCTCATCCTCATCTATGGCATGTAATACATTCTCTTTCATAATCTCTTTATTGGTAATCAAAATATCTTCTTCAAACACTCTATCATCATCTTCATCCACATCTTTGAATGTTTCTTGTAAATTAACATATTGCCCATCAGGCATTATATTGACAACTTCCACAAATTTTTGTTTCAAATGAGACTCTATTTGAATGACATATGACCATCCTGGGATTCTTACATCATCAATTAGAAATTATTGGTTAATTTGAAGAGGGGAAACATATAGCTCATTCGTCTCTGATAAAAATTGTCATGTATTTATGCGTACAAATCCATACTCATCAAATTGTAATGTGGATGGTTGGATCTACTTACATTTTAATAATATAGGATGATTTTCACCAAAATCCACTTGAATAATTTATTTGATGAATCCAACACAAAATCTCTTCTCAATTTCATGAAGAAATTTAGCACTAACAACACAATCACAATTTGTTTTTCCTTTGTCTTTTTCTTCCACTCTTAAATGACTACCATAGGCCCACATTCCACTAAAATTCATAGCCCATAAATGTGGAGATTGTGAAAGCTCACTTTCCTCCATTTTTATATCTTGACCTTATTTTTTTACACCATTGAATGCATTAGCAATCCATTCTTCAAATTTTGGAAAAGAATCACCTCCTATCAAATCATGACATCTACACTTTTGAGGTCGATGTTGAATCCAAGTTTGATTCTCTTCTTCATATTTTCTACATAGAATATATAACATATAAATAGTAATATTAATAATATAAATGTGTAAATGCAATTGAGTAAATAAATTATTATGTAAAATGTTTTTTTCCTATGCCACTTATCGAATGAAGATGTGTTTTGAATAATATAGGCATGTATCACACTTATTTCTTGATGTGATAGCTTGAATTGACATACATTTCCTTGTAATACTTCACTTACAACTCTCTCATCTTCATCATCATCCCATACACATCAATTGACATTTTTAAAATCCTTCATTTATTATGTGAAAAATCCCATGGCCTCTTGCATTGAATATCCCTTAGACATGTTGCCTTTCAGTTTTTCCCTAGTACAAATAATTTTTTTCAAAACCTTCATATATTTTTCTATAAGATAATCCATCTCATTCTTACTAGACCACAATGCTCTAGTTCATATTCTATATGTGTCAAAAGATACATATAAATTTTAAATATTGTTGGTGGAAATTTCCATTCCAATAGACAAAGGACTTCAACAACCTCCCCCCTCAAACTATAAAAGTTTGAAGGATCTAATACATGTAAGCTCATTCTCTTTAATATTAGGCATGACCTTATAATTACCAATCTTGGCCCCTTTGCAAAATTTGATATATTTACCATAATAGGTTACATATTCTTGATTATGACATGATAGTCATGTATCTTGAGGCCTCTTAAGCTATTAATGTCAGTTTGGCTTCTAATACTACTACTTACATATCCAATGGGAAAACAAGTTTGAGACATCAACTATAAGAATTATGCATGTTGTTCCTTTGTTTAGACATAAGGAGCACTAGGTGTTCTATAGTTTCATCATCATATTTTTCAACCCAAATATTTTGATGAATCTTTAGTTGTCAAAAGTCTCCACATGATGAAATAGTATCAAAATCACCAAAAAGATTTCTATAATAGCATAGGCTATATTTTTCTCAGTATACATAAAGTCAATAGTATGCCTAATGGCTATATCCTTAAAGTATGACAAATTATAAAATATGCACAACCATTTTACACCATTTTCATTAAATGGATCATATCTACTACCAGCAATCCCATCATTTTCAATTATAACTGACATTCTTTTTTGTCCATTCTCAACAATGTAATCACCTGTTACTAGAAATGGTGCTTCATGATTCTCTTCTTGACCATTGAAACATGTTTTTTGTCGATGATATGGATGATCCATTTTAATTTAAGCATGACGTCCATAATAAATACACTTATGCAAACTTCTTGAGTGCCTCACAAAATCCTTAATGTTTCAAGCAGGACATCCATGGTATCCATGAATAGTGAGACCAAACAATGTACCATATGCAGGAAGATCATGAATCATAAACAATATGGAAGATCTTAAAGTGAATTTGATTGAATGACCATCCCTTAAATATTGAATTACTTCAATTCCTTTCCACAATTCTATTAACTCATCATATAATGACTCTAGATAATCATTGATTGTATCTAAAGTCACACTTTTCTTTCCTGGTATAATCAATGATAGCATTAAGAAAAAATGTTTTAGTTGCTAACCATGGAGGCAAGTTATAATTTATTAAACACTAGCCAAGTTAACCATTTAGTACTTTGATCTGAGAATGGGTTCACCCCATCTAGAGCTAAATCTAACCTTATATTATGAGGATCTTGAGAAAAATTAGGGCATCTATTATCAAATTCCATCCGTGTCTTAGAATCAGGTACATCTCATTATTTTCGATTGGTGATCTTATTTTGGGCATGCCATCACATAAGTTAAATAATGTCTCTACACCTATACATTTAGAGTAATTGTGGGATTATAAAAAAGTGGTGAAGAACCTTTATAAGAACCATAGTTGATTTCAGCCCTTGTTTATTCCTCGCTTCATGACATTTTAGACATTCACTCTCACTTGCAATATTATTGTGAAATAATACACAACAATTCACACATGTGTGGATGTTTTCATACCGTAAGCCTAGCTTAGTGATTTTATTTTTACATTGACTTCATTTTATTGGTAATGTGGAGTCAGTTGGTAAAAATGAACTTAATAAAGCCAATAACTAATTTACACTCTCAATTGTCCAATAAAGCACCAATTTCAAGTTAAGAATTGAAGGATTATTGTCAAATGACTTAACTTGTAATTAGTATACATAGGCTTTATAGCATCCTCTATCAATTTGTCCTAATCATCGTTTAGACCCTCATTCAACATTCTATCAACTTAAAACCCTTTGTCTAACATTATTGCCTCTTCATCTATGTTTGGTGCCACTTCATCAATGTTTTTTTCTTCTTCATCTCTCACACTCTACAATTATATCATATCTACATAATAATTGTAATCCCAAGGGCTTATACCACTATGCCTATATCTTATCATATGTTGATAAACCATATTTCATTTTTTCACCTTTCTACCAAGATAGTCATTACATGGACATGGATATTTGTCCATGTCCCTCTCATTAGCTACTCTCTCATCATATGCATGGTATTGATCCATATTCAACCTTAAACATTGATCCATCTATAATGTTCTGCATTCCAATATTAATTTAGTTTCATATTTCAATAAAAAAAATAGAAATCTAAAAAACTCAACTTACTGAGGATCTAATACATGTAAACTCATTCTCTTCAACACTCTTTATCACTTACCCAGAATTCAGAGTATTTCATATAATTAGGATAAAGCACACTCTACAAGATACATAACACTTTTTATCAATTCAAACTCAAGAAATATAGTTGGGCATCACTCTACAGACTTAGATGTTTTCTTATGATTGGAAATAAACAAATGTTATTTTTATCCATGTTTTATTAAGGTCCTTCTTTGTTTAAATGATAATTAAATAAATTATTTAGCAATGGAACACATAATTTATGCTTGTTCTATTGATGAACCACAAGCATTCAAACATATGGAAATCTTGTCAATGTTAATGAATACACAAACACTAACAAATAGGCTAATGGATTCTTTGTTGTAACTTTGAGCATTACTTACTAGAATAAATTATTAACATGTTGAGATAAGATTACTTGTTCTAACAATTGATATACTCTCATGTGTGGATATATAGTATCAATTAAAATATCTTGATGACCACATTGAGTTTATGAACTAGCATAACTTTCAACTATGACATATAAGACCATATTCTAGGATTCCATGCAATTAATAGATTAGGATTACACACAATGTTACCCAAGCATTGAGGTCTAGGCTAGGGACATGAGCCCATGGTTTAATGGCAAAGTGATCAAAGGAATTGAAATTTGGATGCATGTTATAAGTTTAATTCCCATATGCTTCAAAATACATAGAGGAAACTAATGAAAAAATAGTATACTAAAAGTAGAATTGTCTATATGGTTTTGGTTCTCAGTTGCCTATGTAACCACTATAAGTTACACCAACCAATAAAAAATTAATTATGATGTACATGCACTACCCATTCCATGAAGACTTAGTGAAAAGGAGCCTCAAGAATTATGTTGGTGAATTGGTTATAAAATTATAAATGAATACCATACCCATGCATGATAACATGGAACACAAATAAACAACTTAAAGATATGGTTACTACATTGTATTGATTATACAATGAATAAAAGAATCCAATTCTTTCACAATCTCAAGAACTCCAAATTTTAACATGGTAGTCAATGTCTTATGACAAGATACCCTCCTATTTATGTAACTCATATGTTGTAATACATCAATTTTGTTCTCCTAGCTAGTTACAATTGCCAATCAAAAATCTATAGATTTTGTGTTTAATGTAATGAGGGTTTTGAATTACCTTTGAATTTTCTACAGAAGGTATCCCCAAATTTTACTTCACTATAAAGGGCCTCACTGACTTCAAATTCATTGCAATAAACTCCAAATTCCTTGCCCATCTTTTCAAAAGTCTCCAAGTCCTCTCCAAACAAGCTTTATCACCTATGCAAGTAGTTATTATACTTATATGCTAAAACCCAAAACACCTCATCCCATCAAATTGGCACATAAACCCTCTTTGGTCAGCTCTAAATCCATTAATAATTAACAAACCCTCCTTCTATTTATAGAGGTGCATTGCACAGATAATGCTAATTATACTTCCCCATCGAATTACCTCTATTGAATTCTACACTCTATTGTACTCCCCACTCCTGCCAACAATTTCCCAATTCACTATTAACCCTGTGTGCACAATACAAGTCACGCCTGCCAATAATTTCCCAATTCAGAATATTTTTTTAATTACCCACTTTAATTTCATATTATCTAATTTTTATTTGTGTGACTAATTATTTATTTGTGTTTTATTCCTAATAATCAAATAAGTCATTTATATTTGTGTTGCAAAAAATTAGTATAATTTAGTCATTTTTAGTTTTCATGACTAAAATTTTTAGTCACGTAGTCATTTATTTGCTAAATTCTACTAGTGAAAAGGGAGTACATAAAAAATAGAGGGTGAAAAATAATACCCTAAGATAGTAAAACTAGACATATTGAATTAGGTTATAATCAATGTGGATTTTGAGGAGGAATATGTAGGGCAAGAGAAATATGAAGAGGAAAAGGACATCAGCATAGAAAGTTTTCAAAGATTTTTGGAAACACATAATGAGGATCCAACATATAAAGTAATATGGAAGAGCAAATCAATAGATGGAAAACCTAAGGATGAAATAATGGATGTCACTTGTGATCCACACAATATGGACATTAAAAAATCATGGTGGGGTTGGTATCGCTAGATGAAGACATGACACAATGTAACTTAGACATGGAGGAGGAGAATGATGAATTGATTTAAAATCTCAAGGAAAAGATAAGTAAATTGAATAAGTAAAATAAGGAGAATGCACATATGGTAAGCACAATCAAATGAATGGTCAAATATATTGAAAAGTTAAGACCATAGTTATGGGGAGTATTGTCCACAAAGATTTTAAACCTAGATAAAATATTGATGCAACTATATAATAAGGTTGTTGTGAGACTATGTGGGTGGTGATTTGTAACCTTCTAAGGAAAATCCAAAGAAGAAGAAAATGGAAATAGTAAAAGGAACCTAAGATAATTAGGTCAAAGAATTGAAATATTTGCTCAAAGAGGTGAATAGAAGAGCAGAGGTCATAATTCATGTGTTTAAATATTTGAGGAACACATCAGAGTACATTAATTAGTGACCTAAAAAAATGAAGATAAAACCAAGGATTTAAACACAACAATTTTGAATGAAAAAGATATGATGGTTAAACAGACCAAGATAGTTGAGTTGGATACCTAGAAGGTTTAAATGAAGAAAAAACACCAAGATTTGGATATTAAGTTTGAAGAGTTATACAATAAAGCATTGGATGAGGAACATAACATGTGATAATCAACTATTAAGTTTAAGAAGCATGTAATAAAGTTTGATAGATCCTATGTAGAAAAGGGAGAAGAAGAAATTATGGAGATAAAAGAAATGAAGGGCATTGTGCAACAAGTTAAGAGGATTATTGGTGAAGCAATTGCAGTATGAGATGATTTTGAAAAGAGGTTTAGGAAGTAATTCATGAAATATTACAAGTGTAGCCTACAAGGAGTCAAAATAGTTTTATGAGGATAAACAACAAGGTAGTATAAGGTAATGTTGACCCTTAATTTTGTAAGCATTAAACAACTCTAATAATGGCTAAGTATGAAGATGTAAACATGAGACACACATATTCATGTTAGGAAAACTTATATCACATTAAGGAGGAAGATGTACAAAAAGGTAGGCATTGTGTAAGAAAGATGAAACATGATACGTAAGTTAGAGAAAGCATGTTTTTGGGGAGCAATGATAGGCTAGAAAGAAACACAAAATGGATCGATGAAAAAGACAAATCCAATAAGTGGAAAATGTAGACATACAATTATTATCATTGTTATGATAAATTTACAAATATGAATGAATTTTTACAAAAATGCACAATCTAGACCAAAATCATTGAAATGATATAATTCATTTGCACACATCATATGTAGGTGCCAATTTATACTCATATATCTCTGAATAGGGCAATGCATTTTATGCAAGCATTATCTTCTTCCAATTCATTTTGCATCAAGTTTTCAACCAAGTAAATTGTTGTTCTAAACCATTTAAACACTCTAATTCATTTACACACATCACGTGCAAGTGCTAATTTATGCCTATGTATCCTTGAATGGGGTAATGCATCATTCACAATTGTTATCTTCCTCTAATTCAACTCCAATCAAATTATGACCAAGAAAATTGACATTTTTGACCATTTTTATTAAACATGAGACCAATTTCCAAGAATTACAAAATACTAAGTAAAGGCATTAAGTAAATCAAATCAGATTAAGAGCTTAGGTGGAAAATCCATAAAAAGTTATTGAATATCTATTATTATAAATTCATAATTTAAAATATCTAGGCCATGAAATCATCAAAAAGGTGTCAAGCACCAAGCATTAATGGAGATAAATATTAGGTTTAAGGCTACACAAGCCTCATTAATGCTCCCTTATTCTATATATTAATTTCTTTGTCCTCTAAAATTTAATTGATCCTTAGGCACACATCTTGATCTCAAGATGGATGGTCACGGTTGATTCTCAACATTTATAGAAAAGTATAAATACATGAGCCACCATAGACAAAAAAACAAGTTTTTTAGTTTAAACAACTTATATAGAAATATTTCTAGAAGAGCTTCACAAATTCCTCCAAATTGATCAATCAAAGAGCCAACACCATTGGTGCTAGGAGAGATGTTGGAAGTACTTGCCAAACTACATTGACAAAGACTTGGAGCACCAAATCTGGGCACAAACATGTTTATGGACCATCTTTGAAGGAGAACCACTTTGGGAGGGTATTAATTGTCTTGCTTTCCTCATTAGTTTCTTGATTACATTGTCATTTCCCCTTAAGGGAGTGGGCTTAACATGTTAGGTTATTTATGATTATTATTAGTTTTTCTTAATAACACATGAACCAACCTACTTTATAATATTGTTCTACAATAGACACTAAGAATAAATTGGGCAAATGGTTAGGGATCAATCTTAGATGAAATGATATTCTCAAGAATATGCATAGACAATTGGTGGACAAGACATGTGTATATTGGTTCAACACCAGGTGGTAGGGGTTGAGGGGGTCCTATAAACCTAAAAATATACACCTTGACCTCTAAATTGGGAGTTCTCATGAAGTTACATGTTTTGTATATTGTAATCAAGTTGAAGATCAAGTTTAGGTTTTTTAAATGGATCAAGACATGGAATTAGATTATAATCATTGGACATGTTTTGTATTTTGAATGTTTATGAGCATCATATTAATGGATGTTCTTGAAACACAAATTATACATCATATATGAATGGTTAATGATAATGAAAGGACTTGTTATTTTGAGTAATGTGTTATGATTTACTTAAGTAGATGTTAAAGTTTGGATGAGTTATCTATGTGGATGCGTGTTATCTTCACATATATTTATATCAATAGGGTTCTTGGTGTGCTCTTACTACATATTAGGTGAGTTTTAAAGTTTTTGGGATTAAATGATAGGTTGAAGTGGTAAGTATTATGACATATGTTATGCACAATTTGATTTGTGTAGGACTAGGTAAAAGATCATTAAAAAGAACAATAGTTATACTATTTGGTAGAAGTAAAGACATATCTAACTCACCATAAATATGAGAATAATTTGTAACCCCTCTCCCTGTTGTTTCCTTTGACACATAAATTAAACTTACCATGAATTTTCCTAAGGTTTGGAAAATATAGTCTAACCATAGTTCACACGATAAAGTATACATGCAGATCTAGAGAGATTTTTTTTAGTGGATCTAAAACTAGTATGAAAATGCTTCATGAAGAGTCCCACATTCCTAAAAAAAATGGTCCCCTTAATTTTTTTTATCTCTATTTGTTTGATTTGAAAAAACACTAATGAAATACTCTCTGGGGTAGGAGCTAAACTCATATTTCCCACAAATTTTTTATTTGTTCCTATCCAACTCATAAATATTTTCTAAAGATAGTTGCACCAAATAAAAATAAAAATAAAAATAATCCTTTAGATAGAATCCTATGAATGTCACCTTTGAGCTTATTCTTGTCAAGTTCTAGCACTCAGCTATCTTCTATAACCTCTTTTAATCAGTGTTTAAATTAAAACTGACAGGTCAAAATAGAGGCTCTTCCACCATCACATTAGGGTTTGGGTAGAATCATAAAAACCTAAATGGAATCAAGGGTTTCAAAGGAGTGATTGAGGAATGTATAGCATCTGGACATTTTTGGTTCATTACACGCATTCCTAGTCTTTGCACTAGATACTGGTGTATGAGGCTCTATACACGTGCAACTTTAATGTAGTGGCTATGGCTCTTTGTTTGGACAAACCAATGTTCAACACATCACCCCGATGCTCACATTTCATCTTTTTTAACTATTTTTTTATTTGAATTTTGTCATAGGGTTTACAAGATTTTTTTTTCAAATGTTTATTTGTTTTCTCTAATCAAAAAAGAATTAATTGTCAACAAAGTGAAGTGTAATCAATACACATCATACTCTAAAATTCATAGGCAATGTTCTTTTTATTTATGGGATTTTGACCAGTTGGGTTTAAATTTATTTTTCTTGATTTGATTGTTTATTTATTTAAATTAGTTTGACAAACATTCTCTGTACCAATACTTCTCTATTTGAGTGCAGTAATGGGTGACCTTCTGCCATGTCCTACTCTTTACCCCTATAAAAATCATTACATGTTATCTAGAGGTCATGATGGAAACATTAGGGCATGGGTGATCTTTTGTTCATGATAGATAAGTTCTCGGGAACCACTATTTAAAAAATAGGTAAAAAACATAGGTTAATGTAAATAGGATTTACATTAGGCCATCCAAATCATATCCCATAGGTTAATGTAAATAGGATTTAAATTAGGCAACTATATAATGAATGGCTCAGAAAGAATAACACTTGATAATACAAATAGGGTAGGAAATCAAATGAGGTTGATAGTCTAGAAAACTCCCTTGTTAGATGTGTATGATTTGGAGTAGCCCTGAGATTAAGTGTACTTAATCTCACACCCACTTAGTTAAATAAATAATGGGATTAAAACCCCAGGTGCTTCACCCTATATTTCTTTAGAATTTTATGTTTTAATTGGCTAGCAATGTCAATTTGAAATGGGCAGTAAGCATTATAAGCACATCATTGCTTTTAATGGATCATTATGTTTTGATCTTTCATCTCCCCATTTTGAAAAAAAAAATCATTTTTAAAGCTTTGATCAAATATTTATATTTTAAAGCTTTCTCTTAGTTTTTATTCCAACTTACATTCTAAAATAATCCAAACATGGAAGATTTAGGAAACTCACTATTATATCTTAGCTAAATCAAAAGATGCATGGATCATTTTTCTAGAGTCATTTTTGTAGCTGGGTCAATGATTTAATTTAACATACCTTAGAACTCATTTATTTTGTGCCCTTTTATCACATGTTTCTTGTCTTTCAGTGCCTTCATGGAAGATCCCATTAACAATAAAAACTAAAATTGCAGGGAATATGTACATCTACTTTTTAATAGGAGGGAAATTTTTTATTGAAATGGAAATGAAAGTTTTAATTTTGTCTAGATGGAAAGTTCTATATTGGGATATGTTACTCTATTTTTTACTGATTGAGTTAATACTCCCTCAATCTTTTAATACCTCTTTCTCAAATATTTTTACCATAAAACCAACTCTATCAATTTAAATATTTTATTTTGTATAGCATCCCAATTAATAATATTAAAATTGGATTCCATTGAGGGGGTTTTTCCTCTATTTTTTTTACAATAGTAGTGGGCTTATGAGACATCCAAAATAGAGCATCAACCATAAATATAAATCTTAACTATGTGAAGCCCTGTTTGGTGCCAACACAAACTAGAACTAAGAAAATTCCATTATCTCCCCCTATAAGTTGTACACATTCCTTTCTAAATTTTTATTTTGGCAAGTTTTTGTTTACAATCCTTGATGGAGGACTGTAATAGCCATGCTTTTGGCCACATTTTTTTATTCAATCACTATGCCACACTACCAAAGGTGCTCAAATCTATCCATTCATGCATTTTTGACCTTGTTGTTGTCTTAGGTCTAGGAGGATTCTTTGGAACATGCTAAAGTATTGTAGGAGTGCATTGATCTTGGTCTTTACAGATCCTTTGTTCAACATCTTTGTGATGCACTACTTTCTTTTTATGAGATCTATATGGTAGCAGAAAACATGGCTTCAAGTTTATTGTGGAGCTCTCTAGACATTCTTTAGGGAAAATGAGCAAAAAGAAATATTAAATTTATTTTTAAAGTTGGAGATCTTGAGCTCATAACTAATAGAAGATCTATTGCCTCCTTTGTAACACATCCAAAATAGGGTAAATGGGTTTTATGAATGAGTTTTTTTCCCTCTTTTTTTGTACAAACCCTATTCTTTGATGCAATAACTTGTTCAACCATTGGTTGTAACTTTGAGAGCTTTGGCCTTTTTGCTCTATCAAACAAGATTTCTAAATAAAAAGAGTTAGTTTATTAATGATCATTTTTTTTTACTTGTTTCTCTCAAACTTAAAATGAAGCATTCTTTCCATGAAGTTATGTCATGCATTGATACATTTGGCAAAGCCTTTAGATCAAATTTTCAATAGAAGTGAATCAAGAAAGGGGAGATGTTGAGATTCTTGGGTGTCCATTTTGCCTTTGAAATCTTCCCTCTAGGGGCTTTGACAACATTTTATGTAGAGAGAAGAAATATAAAATTACTTTCTGGACACCAACCCTTGTTCTTGGCAAGTAAATTTCAGATTTGTGAAAAGGTTATTGTGACCATGCATGTACACTATTATTATCTATGGGGCCTTTTAAGCATCTCTTGACAAACTTGTTAAATTGCTTACTGGGAAGTCTCTTGTCTATCATGAGACAAAGGAGGCATAGGCAATATTGATGTTTATATATTGTAACATCCCCATAGGGATTTATTAGAATAATGAATTAATTTTTAAAAAAAGTTATTTATTCAACATTTAAATCTAGCCACAGTTGGTACAACATTATAGTCACCATTGTAAATGTATTACAATAATTAATTATATTTCCAATATATACTATGCTCCATAGAGCTTGAGTTACTATAACTCAAGTGTGTCTTTGATAATCTCAATTGTTTTTCCAAGTACAACAGTAGAGAGGGAGAGCATCATCCGAGTGCTTTTCCACACCAAACACAACCATTGATCTCCTGCACAATCTCTCAAATAGGGAATGGCCCTCTCATCATGGATGGGTAGATAGTGATGGTGCGAGAATATAGAGAGACATGCTAGTACCTATGTGTATCATAAAATAAAATATGATCTGACATGATATTGTACAAACATGTAAATCATATATGTGAAATGATAATCTTTATTTACATTACTTTAGTCAAAGTTTTTCAAATATTCCCTTCATCTTGCATTAGTGATGATAACTATACTCGTGAAGTCCATCTCACTTCTTAGTTAGAACCATCAATGCTAGATTTGGTTAACATTTAATGATAACCAATAGGTTCATGTAATTATTTTTACTATAAAGTACAATCCATATACTAGTTATGAAAATAATTACTTTACATGCATTTAGTCCATCAAACATATGAATGAACCTCATTTATTTCATATAGAATATTACAATAAGCAAGTTTATTGCTACATATAAAAATTTATCAATTACATATCCCAAAGTAATTTAGGCTATGTGAATATATTTATAGTTCCTAATCCATCCTAATCCATCAAAATTTCATCATTTATGTGATTGGTCACACAGTATAAGTATATTCAATACATAGATTTATATTAATTTACATAATATATACAAAATTAAAATGTAATTAATAAACCTTTAAAATCTTGTAAAAATATATAACTGTATAAGTATCAAGTCTAATTTTTACTGGCAATCATCTTTGATAAACGTTAATGCTCTGTTCTTTTTACAAACATGCACATTTTGCCCAAAACACCTAAACCTTATCGATTTGGCTAAAATACCACTATTATAATAATGGTTTCTATATAAAGGATTCCATTTTATTTTTTAATTCCCAAATTATCTACAGTCACATGTTTAGATAAATGAAAGTTCCCTGAATATTCCATAGTAATAAATCTTACTCAGTCACCCTATAACACAACGCTAAGTCTTATAATTTTTAACCAAACTCTAAGCTCATAACATACATATTCACCATGTTTGGTATGTTCAGTGTAAACCTAGTTTACTATAATAATAACACCTATGTAAACCTACATATAACCATAGTTTTATGTGTTATCATAATATGCACAGTCTTATTGCATTCTTATTTTAATAAACTATTTTGCAACACACAGTCCCAAATTTATGATTATAGATATACCCTATTTCAAATATTTAATCATAAAACTCTCATAATTTTTATAACATATAAAAATCAATTCTAAATACAATTTTCCATGCGTTATACATGTCCACAAGTTTCCAACATATACTACGCAGTCCTAAAAATATTATGTGTTATTTTTATAAATAGTCTTATGCAGACATTTTATCATTTCTAGTTTACATGACCTAAGTTCACAATCATCAAAAATACTAAATTCCCAAACTAAAATAAAACATAAGTTATAATTCGAGCCTTTCCATTTAAATCAGCTTAGACTTCATACAAATCTAAATGTGTACCAGACCTTATCATGTCCATATTCTCATAATGCTGACCCTCAATTTTTTGAGTATATAAAAATATAGGGATTCTATACACAGTCCATAAATTTATCAACCTTTTTCCTAGGTTTTGTATTTTAAAAATATCAATTTAAATACTTCAAATCCTAATGAATGAAGTCCATTGTTGTTTACATTCCTAAGGATTTTATAATGTATAGGGTTAGTGCTATAGATGAATGAGCCATCCACAGGACTAAACCTATACCTTCTCATTTAAATTGCTATCATTCAAACCTTAAGTGAAAAATTCATTCATATAAAAATTTCCTGAGTTGATATAAATAAAATTACATCACCAACCTTTTCAAAGCTACCAATTTTGAAACTAGAAAACTCTTATCCTCTTGTTCATCTTGTTTCCTCTTTTCCTTCATCATCTCCCTTCTTCTCAATGGCTTGCTACTTATTAAAATTCCATGCCAATCTCCAAATCGATAGGAATTCACATGTATTTGCTAGCTCCCAATCAGTAGTTCATTCTTAATCCACAATTTTCCATTTAACTTACTTAACTTCTAGTTAATAACTATAGAAAATTCCTAATTATTGCATCAAGCTTTCTCACAATTTACTAATCATTTAAAAAAAATCCAAATCCAAATTTGCATGCCAATTTCATTTTAAAACCCAAGTATAACATTAAACAAGTCCACTATTTTCATGATAACTTTTATAAAACTCTACATAGTCCATACATAATTCAAAACTAGACTTTAGATCAGGATATTCAAAATCCCACCATATAAAATAAGATAATTATCCCTTGATAATAAACCAAACAAGTATTACTTTTAATTATCTCACTCTAATTATTTGCATTCCTTACTATTTTATATATACCACATATGTATTCATAATAGCTTGCCAAGTATTGATATTCTTGACTATCAATCTTAGCAAAATTAGTGTTATAAAATGTTATTTTAGGACATTAACTAGTCTATATAAAATAACAATAAGATGTTATTCACAAGATTTACATTTCCTTATTCACAAGCATGAATATAATAATCCTATATAAACATATTATAATTAAGCACTATGTCTATGTATAAATACAAAATATAAACTTCTACAAGATTTATCCCATATAAATATGTCAATGTACTCTTCTACATCACACTTATGACAAGAAGGTAGTTAGTCAATTTCATCATGATATAATCATAAAACAATACTATAACAAAAATTAACATAATCATTATGTAAAAAAATCATAATTACCCACCTCATAATAATAAACTCATGAAATCTAACACACATATGTCCCATAACAATATATGACTTAATATTTAATTAAAAAGTAACAAAAAAAAACTTTAATATTAATCCATGAATAAATATGTAAATCAATTTAGATGTGGGAATTAGGATGCAACATCCTTCCCTCCTAAAATTGGTTATCATCCTGATGACACTTATTCAAACAATAGTTCTGAATAACAAATAGAGTTTAACAGAAATAACACATAGTATCTAGAATTAATCAAACAAAAAAATGTGGAAATAATCTATAAAACTCTTCATAGTCCTCCCAAGTAGCACTATCCTCAGAGTATTGGTCCCACAAGACCTTACACTATGACACTTATCTATTTCACAAACAAAGTTTATGAGTGTCAATTACTCTGATTAGTTCTATCATGACCACCCTGGGCTCCAAAACTTGTAAAACAATTCAATCCAACACATGTGAAAGATCATATTTATACTTCTTAAGATAAAATACATGGAATACATAGTGCAATAGAGATAGGGATGATGGTAATATAAGCCTATACACTACATGATTGACCACTTCTAAAACATTAAAAGGTCCCACATATCTCGATAAATTTTTTGTTGACTTCCCAAATTTAATCATGCTCTTTTGTGGCTTAACTCATAAAAATACTTTATCACCTACTAAAAACTACCTAGTTTTTCTCTTCATATCAACATAGCTCTTTTGATTATCATTGGCCTCCACCAATCTTTGTCGAATAATTTTAATCTGCTCTTCCATTTATTAAATCATCTTAAGTCCAAAGACTACCCTATCTTCTAACCTATCCCAACTGATTGGTGTCATACACCTTCTCCATAAAATGCTTCAAATGGTGCCATCTTCAAAGTAGATTAGTATGAGTTTTTGTATGCAAATTCAACTAATATGAGGTATTATTCCCATTTTTATTGCTAATCCATGCAATACATATGAAGACATTTTAAAACCTGATTAAATTGCTCAGTTTATTTGTCAGTCTAAGGGTGACATGTTATACTAAAGTTTAGTTGTGTACCCAAAACTAAGTTCAAAGTTAACTAAAACCTAGAATTCATTCTTAGATCATGATCTGATATGATCTTCTCTAGAAAACTATGTAATTGATACACTTCTTTTACAAACCTCCTCATAAGAGTTGATGTATAATCTATCAAATTTCCTGAGATAAAATGTGCTACCTTGGTTAGTTTATTGACTACAACCAAGATCATGCCATCTCTATTCTATGACAAGGGTAATCCTTGGACAAATTCCATACCAATCACTTCTCATTTCCACTTTGGTATGTCATGTGGATATAAGAATCCATCTAGATGCACATGTTCATCTTTCACTCATAGACATTTCACACAATGAGACACAAAGTCTATTGTATCTTTCTTGATTCCCTTCCAGAAATAAAGTGGTCTAAGCTCTACCATAAGTTTTGTTACTCTTGGATTTCCTAAATATAAGGCATTTTGTATTTCCTTTAACACTATGCTCCTCAAATTCTCTTGATCTGACACATACATGCTTCCATTATAACATAGAAGACTATCACTCTCAAATTTGTATCATGTATACCTATGATTTTGAGCATTATTTATCAAAGATTTCCTAACTTGGTCATAGAATTCTTCCCCTGGAGAGAACTCAATCACATGATCTCTAAAATTACTCTTGATAGTAGCCATAACTACTATGTACTTTCTATGACTCAAAGCATCAACAATTATGTTCTATTTACCTTTGATGTAATTAATATCAAAGTCATAATCAGAGAAAATTATAACCAACGCCTCTAATGAGAATTCAAATTTGGTTGGGTGAAAATGTATTTCAGCCCCAAGTTATCAGTCTTGAGTTAAAATAGCTTTCCCAACAAATAATGTCTCCAAACTTGCAAATCATGGACAATTACTGTAAGTTCAAGATCATGAAGGGCATAAGTCATCTCATAAGTCTTCAACTTTATTGACTCATAAGCTACTATTGCACCATCCTACATAAGGAATCCTCCTAATCAATCCCCAGATGCATATGTAACCAGTAAAAATTGACTATTGGGATTAGGAACTGTTAATATTGGTGTCAAAGTAAGTCTTCTTTTTAATTCTTGAAACACTAATTCACACTTATCTGACTAGATAAAACTCTAATTGTTAAATTATAGAGAAGTAATCACATTAACTATCTTTTAAAAAATTGAGATGAATTTCCTATAATAGCCCACTAATCCTTACCTCGTGCACATTCCTTAGTGTTAGCCACTCCATAATGGCTCTTATCTTAGTTGGATTAATAAAAATACCATCTATTGAGATAATATGTCCTATATATTGCACTTTATTTTGGAAAAATACACACTTGAACAACTTGCCATATAATGTATGCTTCTATAGATGTTACAAAATTAGCTCCAAATGTTGAATATGTTCTTTATCTCTTGATTATATAAAAATGTCATCTAAAAAGACCAGAACAAAATGATCTAAGTAATCTCTAAACACATTATTCATGAGATTCATGAATGTTGTTGGTACATTAATCAATCCAAATGGTAACACGATGAACTCATAATGACCATAGTGAGTTCTAAATGTCATCTTTGAAATATATTCATCTTTTATCCTTAACTGATGATATCCATCTCTAAGATCAATCTTATAAAATACTGTTGTTCCTCACATCTGATTGAAAATATCACTTATTCAAAGTAGAGGATACATGTTCTTGATGGTTACTTTGTTCAACATTCTATAATCAATGTAAAGTTGAAGAGTGTCATTCTTATTCTTAATGAAAATAATTGGTACACCCCATAGTGACATACTTGGTCTGATAAATTCTTTAGACAACAATTAATAAAGTTGAGCCTTCAATTCTACTAGTTCAGTGGTTTCCATTCTATATGAAGACTTAGACTAAGGTTTTGATCATGGTTTGATATCAATTGTGAAATCAAATTCTCATTTAGGAGGCAATCCTAGAAATTCTTTTAGAAAAACATCATGAAAATTCCTAAGGAAAGGATAATATTCAATTGATGGTTCCTTAGTTTCCTCCATTTCATTTATCTTAATGATAAATTCTTAACACCCTTTACCTTAGGCCTTCCTAAGTTGCATTACAAAAATCTACCTAAGCCTTAACTCCATTTTTTCACCTTTAATTAGTATTTTATTTTTAGAATCATCAAGACACTTAACTCTTTTCAGATAACAGTCAACCTTGGTTTTATGTTCCACAAGCTAGTTGACACTTAAGATCACATCATATGATCCTAGAGGTGCTACATAAAGATCCACAACCGTGGTGAATTATGACAAACTAATTTTTACTTCTACCAAACACTTGTTCACCTAGACTTTAGATTCATTCCTATATTGTATTGACCATGCATTTGCCATTACATTATCTTTTTTTTAATTATTTAGAATTCTAGGAGCTATAAAACATTCTATAGCCTCTATATCTATCAAAATAGAAACTAGATGTTAAAACAAAACACCTAACAATTCTATAAGTGAAGCTTAGAATTTGGCTTGTCAATTATCAACCACTACATGAATAAGTTGTTGAAAAGTTTTTTGATGAGGGACAACACCTTTATTTCTTAACTTATCCTGGGTGCATTCACGCATGAAATGGTCACCTCCACAAATGAAGCAACCACCTGGTAGTCCTTTCCTATTAGATTATTGGTTTCCATTGAAACCACCCTTGGAACCATTACCTAGTTTCTTGCTACATGTACCATTATTGAATCTACTAGTTTGATGCTTAAACTAATTTTTGGAGTCTCCACTCATCTGCTTCCAATTCTTTTTCTTGAAAATTGGTTTTGAACTTCCAAACTTTTTCTTAAACTTGTCTCTTACCCAAGAAAGATATTTTAACTTTTACTCCTACTTGATTGATTTTTAAAATAATTGGTCCATGGTAGATGGTCCATGAATGTCCACCTCTCCACCAATTTGGGGTTTTAATCCCATGTTAAACTTCCTAATCCTAGACCTCTCATTAGTTTGATACTAAGGTACACATTTAAGAAGTTTGGTGAATTATTTCTAGTACTCATTCACTAAAAAGTCTCCTTACTTTAGATTCTAAACATTTATAATATTTTGATCAAAATAAAGTTGTGGAAGACATCATTATATAAATAGTGTCACAAAATGCTCCTAAGTAGTGGTGGTCAAATTCAAATTCATTTCCAACTTCTTGTTGGCCCACCACATAACTGCTTCTCCATCCAATTGATAAGCTCCCCAAATAGCCTTAGTGACCTTGAAGTAGTTTCAAATCTTTAAATACTTCTCTATTTCAATCAACCATGCTTTAGCTTTATTTCTCATAATGGTTCCATCAAACTTAGGTGGATTCACCTTTTTCATATCCCTGGCCAACTCTGTGGCTACATGCACTCTAGCATCTTGAAGCACTTATTGTGTCTTTGTTATTAAGGAATTTTCTACTCAACAAGATTCTCTTCAAGCTTGTCCTATTGGTCCTCTTCCTCTTGTCCATGAATTTTTTATTTTAGGGCTACAACTCTATTCCTATTCTCGTTCATGGTTGCAAGAATCTAATCTAACTTTTTTACTTGTTCAATGGCAAATTGGTTAAGATCAAACAGAGGGTTATTATAATTGACATTTGAAGGACCCTCACCTGATGCTCTTGCTCACACCATTATTTCTAGTAACAGAGGAATATGAAATGTTAGTAAACTCATTAAGTCCTAGATTTTGAGTTTTGGCTCTGATACCATAATGTAACATCCCCACAAAGATTTATTAGAATAATGTTGTATTTTTTTTAAATTACTTATTCAACACTTATTATTTAATTAGATTACACCATGAGAATCTAATTAGTGATCATTAACATACTTAATTAAGCATAATTAATATAAGCAAACATGTAACAACATTTATTGATCACTAGAAATTAATCACAATTGCACAATGAAAGTAATCATAATATAAAATATATTCATGGTTAGTACAATAATATATTCACCACTGTAAATGTATTACAATAATTAATTACATTTCTAATAGGCATATAGCCTCATCAAAAGTACAATGATAGATACTATGCTTCACAGAGCTTAAGTTACTCTAACTCAATGATACCTTTGATAATCTCAAGTGTAGTTTTCAAGTAAGTACAATAGTAGAGAGGGAGAGCATCGTTTGAGTGTTTTTTCACACCAATTATGGACCATCGATCCCCCACATAATCCTTCAAATAGAGAATGGCTATCCTTCCATAGATGGTTAGATAGTGACGGTGTAGAAATATAAAGAGACATGCTAGTACCCATGTGTTGTAAGATTCCTACTACATGATGTATATCATAAATAAAATATGATTTAATATGATATCACACAAACACATAAATCATACATATGAAATGATAATGTCTATCTACATTACCTGGGCCAATTTTTTTCAAATAGCTATTGATCTGTAGGATTAATCAATTTTATACACACCACTTGATCGGATTACCTTCATCTCACATTGGTGATACTAACTAAGACAATGAAGTCTATTTCACTTCTTAGTTAGAGCCATCAATACTAGATTTGGTTAACATTTAATAATAACCAATAGGTTAATGTAATTATTTTTACTAACAAGTACAAATCATATACTAGTTACAAAAATAATTAATTTAAATACATTTAATCCATTAAACATATCAATGAACCTCACTTATCTCATACAAAATATTAAAACTATCAAGTTTATATACCATATGGGTATAATACAAGTCATTCCAAGAAACTAAATTTCCTTATTAATTGTTATGTACAAAATTTATCAATTTCATAGCCTAAAGTTCAAACCATTCAACATAACACAAATTACATAATGATTTGCTAAAATTTATTTAAAATATATTTAATTTATTCATCCCAAAATTTAGGCTAAGTGAATATAGTTATAGTTCTTAATCCATCATAATTTTGTGACTTATATGATCAGTCACATACTATAAGTATATTCACGCCACCTAATTTATAAATATAGGTTATACACGTGTAGGAAAACCTATATACACAGATAACTATCTATATCCCATAATATAGATAATTTAAATGTACCACTATTTTGATATACACATATTTATATTAATTTAGATAATTCATTTCCAATATATATACAAAATTAAAATTTAATTCATAAACATTTAAACTCTTTTAAAAATATATAATTGTATAAGTATCAAGTATAATTTTTACTAACAATCATCCTTTATAAATGCTAATGCTTTGTTATTTTTACAAACATGCACAGTTCATTCAAAAAACCTAAATATACATAGTTTCCTTTGTAAATCAAACCACTTAATACTTAACAATATTAATTTATAACATATGCCACAATTTGACCTTGTTGATTTGGCTAAAATACCACTATTATAATAATTGTTTCTATATAAAGGATTCCATTTTATTCTTTAATTCTCAAATCGTCTACAATCACATATTTAGATAAATGAAAGTTCCTTGAATATACCATAGTAACAAATCTTACTCAGTCGACCTATAACATAGACCTGAGTCTTATAAATTTTCACCAAAATCTAAGCTCATAACATATATATTTTTTCCTTGATTGATATGCTCAATGTAAACCAAATTTACTGTAATAATAACACCTATGTAAACTACATACAACCATGGTCTTGTGTGTTATTGTAATACACATAGTCTTATTGCATTCTTATTTTTATAAATTGTTTCACAACACACACACAGTCCCAATTTTATAATTATAGATATACCTTGTTTCAAAAATTTAATTATAAAACTCTCACGGTTTTAATAACATATAGAACTCAGTTCTAAATACAATATTCCCTATGTTTTACATTTCCATGGGTTCCCAACATATAATACACAGTCCTAAAAAGATTCAATATATTATTTTTATAAATAGTCTTATGCAAACATTTTATCATGTCTAGTTTACATGACCTAAGTTCACAATCATCAAAAATACTAAATTCCCAAACCAAAAGCAAACATAAATTATAATTTGAGCCTTTCCATTTAAATCAACTTAGACTTCTTACAAATCTAAATGTGTACCAGACCTTCTTATTATGTCCATATTCTCATAATTTTGACCCTCAATTTTTTGAGTATATAAACATATAGGGATTCTATATATAGTCCATATATTTATCAACCTTCTGCCTAGGTTTTGTGTTTTCAATATAGCAAGTTAAATACTTCAAATCCTAATGAAAGAACTCAACTATTGTTTACATTCCTCAGGATTTTATAACATATAGGGCTAGTGTTGTGGATGGTTGATCCATCCACATGGCTAACCCTATACCTTCTCATTTAAATTTCTATTATTCAAACCCTAAATGACAAATTCATTCATATTGAAAATTCTTGAGTTCATATAAATAAAATTAGATCACCAACCTTTTCAAAGCTACCAATTTAAAACCAAAAAAACTCTTATCCCTTTGCTCAAATCATTTCCTCTTTTCTTTAACCATATCCCTTCTTATTAATGGATCACTTCTTATTAAAATTCCATGCCAATCTCCAAATTGACCAGAATTTGCATATATCTAAGAGCTCATAGTTAGTTGTTCATGCTTAATCCACTATTTTCCATTTAAATAACTTAACTTCCAATTAATAACTAAAAAATCCCTGATTACTACATCGAGATTTCTCAAAATTTACTAATCATTATTTTTTTAAATTCAAATCCAAATTTGCATGCAATTTTTTTTTTCAAACATGAGTATAACATGAAACAAGTTGACTTTTGTCATGATAACTCACTTTTAAAAAACTCCACATAGTCCATGCATAATTAAAAACTAGACTTTAGATTATAGGATAGTTTTTTAGGATATTTAAACTCTTGTCATATAAAATAAGATAATTATCCCTTGATAATAAACCAAAGAAGTATTACTTTTAATTATCTCTCACTAATTGTTTGCATTCCTTACTATTGTATATAGACTATATATGTCTTCATAATAGATTGTCAAATATTGATATTCTCGAATATCAATCTTTGAAAAATTAATGTTATAAAACATTATTTTAAGACATTATCTAGTCTATATAAAATAGCAATAAGATGTTATTCATAAGATTTACATTTCCTTATTCACAAGCATGAATAGAATAATCTTATATAAATATATTATAATTAAATCACCATTTCTATATATAAATATAAAATATAAAATCCTACAAGATTTATCCAATATAAATATGTTAATGCATAAAACATGCAAGTTATAATATCTACTACAATTTACTTCCAAAACATACTAATACTATTCAACCAAACACAAAATGCATATTTTGCTTTAAAATCTAATGAATGTGTGCATAGGTCTTAGTAATTTCCTTTGTCATCCTTCACTATCTCCATCTACGCCACCCTCTCCGATAATGATCTCCCTCCATCACATTTTTAGGGATGTACTCTCTTGCATCACACTCATGACAAGAAGGTAGTTAGTCAATTTCATCATGATATGATCATAAAACAATACTATAATAAAAAGTAACATAATCATTATGTACAAAATTCATAATTAGCCACCTCATAATAATGAACTCATGAAATCTAAGTAATAGACATCTATCCCATGATAGTATATGACTTAATATTTAGTTAAAAAGTAACAAAACAAATTAGCTTTAATATTAATCCATGAATAAATATGTAAAATAGTTTAGGTGTGTAAATTAGGATGTAACATAGATAGTGTTACCCTTTATGCCAAATGGGTTATTTACACCATTAAAAGCACTGAAGTTTGGAAAATTCTCCTTTGGTACTACATATTTTTAGGTTCACCTTATGGAAAGACTAGTTGGAAAACTATTGGTTTCCAAACTTTGCTTACTACATCTGCATTTGTCAAGATTGATGGGGGATTTTATTGCTTAGAGTATTTGGAAAGATTTTGAGATGATTAAACTATATTTTAAATGGGTAGAAGATGAATTTATTTTCTTCCTTTATTTCAATTACCCTAACATATGGTGGACATTCTTTATATTATATCTCTTTATTTTTTCAAGAAAAACATTTGTACTATGCAAGATTTTTATCTCTTATCGAGTTTGGACCCTATGCCCTAGTATGTAGAAAAAGTATAAGTTGCTCTTTTTTGGTATGCCTTATATTATTTGTGTACATGAGCTTTATGCCAAATGTTATGGTGCACAATATGGGGCTTTAATCATGGTTGGATTAGTGGCTTGGTGGAAATATGAAAGTTGAATTGTGATAGGGTATTTAAGCATTATTTTTGGATTTTATGGACTTGCATTGCTTGTCTTAACTGAATCTAAGTTAAGATTGAGCCCATGCTTGCTCATTTTTTGTGGTGTTTAGTCTACCAAGGCCTCTTTTTAAGAGAGAGAATACATCACATTAGGATTTCCCATCCTATATGCCTTGTATGTAACATCCCAAAGACTTTAAGCACTTGTTTTGGACCTACTGACAAGGTTGTAGGCCATGACAATGGATCTATAACATTTTCACCTAGAGCACATAAATTAGAGGATGGTTTTGTTTTGAGACTATGTTCAGTGGCCAACATACATTGATTTTATTTATTTATTTTTAAAACTTCCATTCTTTTTCAACTTTGTAAAACTAGGAATTTTGTTATCTTTAGTAATGAGATTATTTCACACCTTGGAATTTATATATAGTCACTTCTTCACTCCTCTTCAGTAGAGAGGTTGGAGTTCACAACCGCATGAAAAAATTATTTCTAGGTTGTTTTATTAGATTTCCCTTGCACCAAATTGTTGTTAGGTTGTTTTATTGGATTTTCCTTGCACATGGTGGTGTAGATGTTAGAGATTGTTCAATCCCTAACATACATTATTTTTATTTGAATTTTTTTCAAAAGTTCCATTCATTTTTAGTTGTGGAAAACTAGGAATTATTTTTAGTAATGAGATTATTTCACACCTTGGAATTTCTATATAATCGCTTCTCCACTCCTCCTCAGTAGAGAGGTTGAAGTTCACAACCGCACGAAAAAATTGTTTCTAGGTTGTTTTATTAGATTTCCCTTGCACCAAATTATTTTTAGGTTGTTTTATTAGATTTCCCATGCACATGGTGGTATATATGTCAGAGATTGTTCAATTACTAACATACATTATTCTTATTTGGATTTTTTTCAAAGGTTCCATTCTTTTTAAGCTGTGGAAAACTAGGAATTATTTTATCTTTAGTAATGAGATTATTTCACAATAATTTTCCACTAATAATAAAATTGATATGCTCACCTTTAAAATATTTTAGATTTAAGTAGATGGCAAAAAAGTGGAATTGAAATTTCAATGTAGTCGTTTTTTCACTCCCTCTCTTTAGTATAGAGGTTGGAGATTGTATTTGGGTAGAAAAACTATTGTTGGGTTGTTTTGTTGGACTTTCCTTGTGTGTGATGGTGTGGATATTAGGTTGTTCATTCCCCTCCTTAGAATGTTGTTCCTCTGGTTGTGTATGATAATATTTAAGATTATTGGGAAACATTACATCTATTGTCAAGGAATCTTTTTTTGGGTTGTTATCCCTCCCAAAGATGATTTTCTACCTCCATATAATGGCATGTTGTGTTTGATATTTGTCAACTAACATTTTATTATAAACCATCTTGTACTTTATCTAAAAAAAAATTATTGTTAGATATAAGGATGACTTTACCCACTTTACAAATAAGGGCCATGTAGCAACTAATCCCTACTTCAATATTACATAAATAACTTAAAAGTCTATGGCAAAGGAATAATGATTTGTTACTAATAAATGAATTGTAGTTATCTTAACCAATTACTTAGCATTGGTAATATTTATTTGTAATTGAGCATAAAATTAGTGTTTAGTATCTCTTTGCAACTATATTCCATTGACCACCTTTATATCTAGCAATGAATTTACAATTTTAATCAAACATTGAAGAGGTGCAAGGTTATTAACTTAGAGTTATTTATGTATGCCCTAGTAAGAACTGTAGCAAGTTTAAGGAGAATGTAAATTTAATTAGTTACTTAGTTATGGAGAAAGTAAAAATAGTATTAAGTATTAAGGATAATAAGGGCTACATCACTTGTAACTAAATGATTATAAATGTAATAATTTTAGTATCCTATATTTTGAACATTGAATTCAAACTTGGCATGCAAGCAATTTTAGTGAAAAAGGTGGTAGTGATGATAATAATAATAATAATATCAAATATGGAGTGAAAAATGAATATGGGATGTCAAATTCTTTTTAATTCAATGAAATATGCTTTGGAATGAGATAGTGTGATGTTTTTGGAATGGAATTAATTATTTTTAAACATCTCTCATGGCATGTTGCTTTTGGTCATCCTCTTAGAGTTGAATCCTCCTTTTCAGGCAAACTATTCCAGAGTTCCATTCTCCCATCAATCTCACATTGCTTGTCATTGATTTCAACTTGGAAATGATTTAAGAGCATAGAAAGATATGAAGATAAACAAAGATACAAAATATGACTTGAAGCCTTTCATAACTACCATCTAAATATATAGACTAATTCTTTTTTTATAGCTAAAGTCGATGATATTACTAGTTAGCAGGGATTATCTTAGGCTTCCACATGGTAACAAAAAAAGATAAAGACATATGAAAAAGTATAGAGTAGCTAGCAATGAGAGATGAATTAATTCATTGCTAGTGTTAATAGCTTACATATTCAGATCTTGGACATTGTAATTTTAACCCCACTTTTAAAATCATAAAATGTGGAACATTTAAAACAATATTTGTATTCTAATATTTATATGTACAATTTTATAATTATCAAAATGATATATACTTTAAATTTTTTTGTTGGTTGAATAAATATTGATGACTAAAAGTTATAATACCCTATTTGATAGTAATAATTGAAAGACAAAAAAGAGACCACTCATCCATTACATTAGGGTTACAGAGAAACCATAAATTTATAAATGGTATTAAGATTTGGATAAATGGTTGAGTAATAGTAATACAAGTCATTGTTAATAAATAATTAACCATAAAATACTACAAATTTTCTAGTGTTTGCATATTTTGTTGTTAATTGCACATGTTCCTAGTCTTTGACTAAATATGGGTGTACGAGGCCCTACATGTGTGAAACAGTAACATAATGGTTATGGATATTTTTTAGGGCATATAAATGTTCAAAATAGCATCTAGCCACTCACATTGCATTAATACCAACACTCACCTTTCAAAATGAAAACCTGATAGGGTTTATGCATTGTAATGTGTTCGATTTTTTTTATTTTGATATTGGCCTTAGTATTTACAAGAGAAATATTCTAATGATTATTTATTTTCTCTAATAATAAAATAATAATTTTCACCAAAGCATAATGGAAGAATTACATAGCATACCCTAAAATGCACAAGTGTTGTTATATTATTGTACATGAAATTTTGTGCCTAAACTTTTTATTTTTTGACCTGTTGTTTAATTTTTTATTTTTTTTAAAAATTTTGGTTATTTATTTATTTAAATTAGTTTTTTTAAACATTATATTTTCTAGTAGATTATCCATTGTAGGATGGTAATGCTTGGAGGGTGACCTCCTACCATGTCCCTGCTTTCCTCCTCTATGAAAAGTTGAACCTCCTAAATTCAATGAGTGCTAATTGAACAGTTGATGTTTATGAAAATTAAGTTGACAGATGATATTTGTAAATTATATATTCATTTAGATAAATTTTAAATTAATCACCCAAAATCATATCAGGTATTTTGATGTATTATGCAAACATGGCTTATATTAATTGAAATAGCTAGGTAGTTATATAATCAATGGCTTAAAAGGCATACCACTTACTAAAGGTTTTGTAAACAAAGTAACAAGTAAAGTGGTGTTTATAGTGAGATAAAATATATTTTTTCTTTTGAACACCTCTACATTTTTAGTGATGTCAATATGAAATTTTGATTCTTTTAACCCTAGCCTCTTCTCCGTAATTATGGACTAACATAGTTTTGAGTGTCAATAGAGTCAAATTAATCTACTCTCTTTGTCACAAAAAAACTTTCCTTAAAATTTTTTAATTTGGGTCTCTTCTTAGTAATTGCCCAGAACTTACCAATCCACCCTACCCTTAGAACTAAACACATTATACTTATTTAGACATTAGTATGCTTATTTTTTAATCTTCTCATTTCCAACAATATTGTCATTTTTTAAGCTTACTTCAATCCATTTAATTATTTCTTCAACAATATTACCATATGTGAAGATTTCCCCTATCCATTTAGATTTTTCTTCCAGCTTGTATTACAAATTAATCTGAACCTAGAAGATTTAGTAGGAAACTTTCACTATGATATGGTTAACACAAGAGATGTGTGGATTATTTTATTACATAATAATTTTTTTAGTTGGGTCAATGGTTCTTGTCTTTGGTTGGTTTCATGTAAGATACCATTAAACATGGTAGATAACATGTCAATCCACTTTTTAATATTTGGGATAACATTACTTTAATATTTTAGGTTTTGCAACATCCTAATTAATGGTCTCAGAATAGGGCCCTATGAATGGGGTCCTTTATCTATTTTTATTACAATAGTTAGCTTATGAGACATCCAAAATAGAGAGAGCATCACTGATAAATATAAATCTTAACTTTTCTAAGCCCTATTCTATGCAACACAAACCATAATTGAGGAAAAACCAATATCACCCCTTTTATAAGTTGTACACTTCCATCTAATTTCCTATACTAGTAAATTATTATTTATAATCTTTGACAGGTGACTGCAATGGATATACATTTGGCCCTAATTTTTCTCTAATAACTTTGAGCTAGCATACATCTAGATGCCTCAACTAGGCACAAAAATCATTACTTCCAATTTAAATGCATGAATAGAATTCATGCTATGAAGTACTATATAAAAAATGGATGAGAATGAGTTGGGAAATCGTAGCCTTAAATTATGGCTTTGTAATCCACAATCCAAACTTTAAACATAGGAATTAGAGGAACTTAGAAATTGGATCAGTCCCTATTGACTGTCGGGGTGGAAGCAACACAAGCCCCTATTCAAATGCTCTTTTCTAGACATGCCTAAGTTTTTCACCAATTCCCTTCCTGACATGCTTTAAGTTTTGAAATATATTAAACCTTTGAACAAAATAAAACTAAAGATTAAATATGAAAAACCAAGAAAAGTCTTCCATGATCAAAACAAAGTTAGGCAAACCTTAAGCAAATAAACTACTAATAAATAAAGAAATTATAGCAAAAAAAATGAAAAATTAAGAGGAAGGTTGAGATGAGAAGAGATCAATTAAGGCTCCTTTAGCCTCTTATTATTTATTTAAAAATTTCAAATGATTTTCAACATCTAGATCAATAGTATTGGCTTTAATGTCTTAGCCTTTCCTATGACTCCTAGTTTTATTGTTAAGGCTACCTTCTATTGGAATTCCTCTTCTCTTCTTCATACCATCCTTAAAGGTGAGAATGTTCATTGCAAAAAATTTCATCATCACATTACTCATCTGAAGCATAATTTTTAACATATCATTGAGAGGTTTGATTTCCCTCCATAATAGACATCTTCTCTTTCAGATTGTTCACCTCTTATCTGAGTGCATAGAGACTACTAGTGAATGACCAAAGATATTTATTAAAAGGAAGTTTGACTTGTAGTTGGGATTTCTCCCCATTTATTTTTTGGTGAATAAGATCAATTCTCATTTTTAAACTCCCATTTTAATTCATGAACCACTTGAGAATACTTTGTTGGAGGTGCAACACCTTATCTAGATAATCAACCTTGGATTCAAGTTCTTCGACAGTATTCCTTGAACATAGTTCACTCTTTATTATGATTAGAGATGGGAGGATGGATGGAATGAGAGTGAACATTATTCTCCATTTCAATGTTATTGTGTTCTGGTAGTTGAGAGCTTAAATTATCATGGATAGTTTTGTTAGCCAAGATGACAAAGATCTTCTAAGAAAAGTTTGGACAAGAGCATCTATGTCAATATTAACAGTAGGGCTAGGAGCATCGGGCTTCTTGTAAGTGAAATAATTCATGTATAGATATATGAATCAATACACATAGGTACAATATCTAAGAGAGATTGATTGCAAAGCATAATAAGATTAAAGACCAATTTACATGACCACAAGTATTTTAAGTGGGAAAACCTCCAAGAGTTAAAAAATCCACAAGTGATATTAAATTATTGAGAAACAATAATAACCCCAATACAAATTATTCTACCTTCTCAATGGTCTTCACTTGAATATGATAAAATAATTTCATAGTCAAATTATTTCACAATAGGGGTAAAACCTTATTTATAGTGAAATGCCAAGGGAGGTGACCATTGTAAAAATAACAGGTCCATCCATCCCAATAAAGTCATTTAATTAAATTTTGATACCTCATTAAATAATGGTAACTTTATTATTTATTTTCAAAAGTTTCTACCTTGTGTTAATAAATAATATATTATTATTATTTAATAACTTTACCAAGGCTAAGGGTCAATAAACCCACTTAGGACTAAATGCTCTAACACTCCCCCTTAATTCTAAGTGGGGATAACTGTCATAGTCACTTTAGAAAGGAGTTATACTATGTAAAAATTAAGAAGGATTTAAAAACATTTCATGCCAAACACCACCTTATAAAACAAAAAAAATTATAATCCATAAACTACTCAAAAGTAAATTTAGGCTAGCATGATCGTGGGACTATATCTCACAGTTTCTCATGAATAATTACTAAGCATATTTGGAGCCTTTTATAACATATGGACCTCTATTACAAAGTATGATTTTAATGTATTGGGATGCAAAAGTAAAATTTACACATGAAGTTTACTCAAATCACATAACTTCCATACAAATTTTACAATGCTTTACAATGAGAAGTATAGAGAATGAAAATAAATAAATGGCCATCATAAAGTGGCATTATCATGCACACTCCCCCTTAATGGAAACTCTAAGAAGCCCAAGATTACATGAAACTTATTAAACTTGGTAACACCAAGTGATTTTATGAAGATAACTACCACTTATTCTTCCATATGATAGAATTGCAAATCAATATCACCATTGAGGACTTTCTCTCAGATAAAATACACATGAGCTTCAATATAATTAGTTCTTTGGTGTTATACTATATTTTTTTCTAGAGCTATATAACTTTGGTTATCACAATGAAGTATGGTACTATGAAAAATATCCAAATGAAGTTCTTCTAACAACCTTTGCAACCACATAGTTTTTTTAGCAGCTTTCATAACAATTTTTTACTCTAATTCAGTAGAAGAGATAAAATAGTAAGTTTTTTCTTGATGCTCCAAGTGATAGTACCTACACCAATCTTAAACGCATATCCATAAATGGATTTATGATCTAAAATATCACCATCTTGGTTAGCATCACAATAACCATATAAATTAACATTATCAATGGACAAATACAATAGATCATAGTTTATAATTTTTCTTTTTGCTAATTTTCAATGATCCAAATAAGGATCCTACATAAATCTAGAAGCAACACAAACAACATATGAAATATATGACCTAGTAATGGTTAGATAAATTAAAATTCTAATAGTTTTTCTATATAAAATAGGGTTAGCTTTTCCACATGCAAGTTTAGGATCAAATTCAATACCAATTTTAATAAGATTAGAAGTAGATTTATAATCAAGTATGTTAAACTTAACAAGAATATTATGTGCATATTGAGATTGTGATACAATAATTGAATTTTTAACTTGAAATTTAGTCATCATTCCTAAAAAATGATGTAGAATACCTAAATTAGTCATTTCAAATATTTGACTTAATTTATCCTTATATTTATGAATTAAACTAGTTAAATCACCAGTAATCAATAAATCATCAACATATAATATAATTAGAATCAAATGACTATTTTTAAATTTAATAAAGAGATTATTATCATAGTATTAATTATAAAAACTTAGAATACAAAGTTCAAGGAGCTTGTTTTAAACCATACAAATATTTTTTTAACTTGCATGTATAGTGCTCTCTATTAGAGTCAGTGAAACCTTTAGGTTGAGTTATGTAGATTTTTTCTTCTAAATCATCATTTATAAATGCATTTTTAACATCTATTTGTTGGATAATCCAACCATTTTGGGCTGTAAGAGCAATAAAAAGTCTAACAATACTCATTTTTGCTATAGGAGCAAAGGTTTCAACATAGTAAATCTTGGGTTTTTAAGCAAACTCACTAGTAACTAATTTAGCTTTAAACTTATCAATTTAATTATATTTGATCTTATAAAACTATTTACAACAATATACTTTTTAGGTGAAGGAGAGACAAGATCTCAAATTTGATTTTTAATTAAAGCATTATATTTAGCTTGCATAGAAATATTCTATCTATCATCTTGAGTGGTTTATTCAAAAGATTAAGGTTCATATTCTTACATAGTCATTAATTCATGATAAAAATGTTGACTTCTTGTTAATTTATTGTGGTTATTAACATTAGAAGATTGAATTAAGGATTCTGCCCATTTAAGTCTTTTAACTTGAATTTGAAACTCAAGTGTTTCCTTAGACTCTAAGTTATCTATAACGGAATGAACTTCCTCAAGGGCATCCATTTCATCACAAGGGAAAACATGAGAGTCAATTTCATCAATATAATAACATTGAGAAGGATCCACATAGGGCTCATAAAAAAATTAGAGAATAAGAACATTCATATTCTCAATGATCTAACATTTAAAGGGATAATACACTCTTAAACCTTATGCATTATCTCTATAACCAACAATAATGCAAGAATATGAAGTATTATCAATCTTCTTTCTCTTAACTTTACGAACAAATATAGAACTAGGACTACCAAAGATCCTGAGTTGAGCCACACTAGATTTCTTTTTAGATCATATTTATAAATGGGTAAAAAGATGTAAGGTTTGGGTAGGAAATCTATTCAAAATATGAACAATAGTATTTATGGCTTCATCTCATAAGAACTTATAAATATTTGTAGATTGCAACATTTTTCTAGTCATTTTTATGATGGTACGATTTTTCCTTTCAACAATATTATTTTATTGAGGGGAATAGGGATTTGTTAGTTCCTTTTGAATACCACAACTAATGAAAAAATAATTAAACTTTTTACTAACATATTCATCACTATTATTAGTTTGTAATCTCTTAATAGTAAAATTAGATGCATATTCAACATAAGCTTTAAATTTTTAAAACTTAGAAAAAATATCAATTTTTTTTAATGAAAAAAGATCGGATCATTCTAGTGTAATAATCAATAAAAGTAACAAAATATAAAGAAACATTAAGGGATACAAATTTAAGAGGTCATACAATATCACTATGAATTAATTCTATAGGATGTGAGGAATTCACATCATGATTCTTGTGAAAGGAGTTAGTATGTTGCTTACCATAAAAATAACTCTCACAAGTTTCATGATGAGAGGGGATAGGAGGAAGTTCAATAATAAGATTATTCATAAAAATGTCATATAAACTTATAAAATTAACATGTCTTAATATTTCATGCCATAATTGATATTTATTTTTATTATGCGATGAAATTAAATATGTAGAAGGAGAAAAAATATATAAATCATTTTTTTGAACACCTTTAACAATCAAATAACCAAATTTATTTATAATTGAAAACTATCTTTAAATAATGTTACAATGAAATTATCATTTGTAAGTTGAGAATGAGATAACAAATTATTTTTAAGCTTAGGTACAAAAAAAACATCATTAATAACAACATTTGAAAACTTTGTTTTTCCATGTTTAGTTGTTTCTAAAAATAAATTATCTCCTAAGTAAATTCTTTCAGAGATATCTCTAGAATCACACAAAATATTAGATAAACATGTCATATGGTGTGATGCACAGCTATCTAAGATCCACTCATTTTTATTTGAAGTAACTAAAACAACATAAAAAACAATAACATTTAAATTATAATTGTTATTCTAATTAGGGTTTTGATTCTTCTATTTGTTTTGATTAGATTTCTTCCCTTTGTTATTTTTAAAAGATCAATTTTTAATTCTATCCTTATTTTTATAACATGTTTACATCTTATGACCAAATTTACCACACAAATTGAAATTTCTATTAAACTTATGTGTATGATTATTATTACCAAAAAAAATTATTTTCGTATTTGCTTTTAGCATAATTAGGGTTAGATTTATAGTTTTTAATGTTATCAAAAATATTATTTTTAAGTTATAAGTGTCTGAGTGACATTCTCTTTAGAATCAAAATTAGTTATAACTTGTTCTTCTTAAATTAAGAGAGTAGACAAAGTGGTAAGATCAGAAATATTTTAGTTTGATATTTAGAATTCAAAAAGTTGAAATGAAATTTATAAATTTCTCATGAATATTTAATTAAATGATAAAATAAATTAATTTATCTTGAAGTAAATTACAATTACATCCATCTAACTGATTTTTAATATTTTTTATTCTAGCAAGAAAATTCACAACTTTCTCATCACCTTTCATAGGTGTAGTTAGCAATTCAAGGATTAACATAATAATATTCAAAAGATGAGTGACCTCATTCATGTATTTAAAGAGTTTATAAACATTATAAGAAGACTCGTGATAATCGATGTAGAAAATAAATATATCTTTAACACTCTGCAAGATAATGGACATAACTTCTTGTGATTTCTATTGAAATGCACTGGTAAGCTCAGGGGTTACATGTTATCTAGAAGAATTTTTTTAGTCCCACTTAAAATATTTCATAACTTGTGTTTTATAAATTCAATTTTAGCATGAATTTTTTATATATTATATCTATTTTTATTAAGCATTTGAGATTTATCTAAGGAAAAATGGGTCAAAACCATAGCTCCCTTTAAATAGGATAGTAAACAAATGCTTAAAATGAACTTTTTAGTGTGAATTTTAACTTGATATGATAGTAAAACAAATTTAAAAATATAAACACATAATAATTTTTATATTTAATGCTATACAAAATAAAAAATTGTAAAAGATTGTGATAAAATAGGGTGTCACAAGTGTCATAAAAATACACAAATATAAGAATAATTTCAAGAAAATAACCTTTTTAATGAGTTATTATACTATTTTTATAAAATAAAGTAAATTATAAGTGCAACTATACTTAATTACACAATTTAAATTCTAAATAATGCAAAAAAAAATTGATTTAGAACTGTACTAAATCAAGTGTTGAAAGAGTTACACTCAGAATGACCATATACACTGTTATTAAAAAATTATAAAAATAATAGTAGGAAATTTAAAAATACAAAATGGACCATGTAAATGTGTTTGTAAGGTGATAAAACTTAAGAATTGATTGGTTACATGACTATGTTTTACAAAGTTGTGACTAGGTTAAATGTCGTAAGAAGGTTGACACCAAAAGGGTTTTACACGTGAGAAAGTTGGAACGCAACCCAATAAATGAAATTCAAAATTAATTAATTGGAAAAAAAATGAAAAAGAGTTTGAGAGATTTGAACACAAGACCTTCCCTTTTTCAATTTTTTAACAAAAACTTAACTACCAACTTGACTAGTAGTTTAATTAAGTTTTAGCATGTAATAATTTATATTAAAATTTTTTAATTGATTTTAATATATATATATATATAATTTTTTTAAAAAATAAAAGTTGTTTTTTTGTAAAAAAACTCTTTAAAGATTTTAAAAGTGGGGGCTACTAATTTTTTACATGGAAAATAGATTTTTTTTTTAAAATATATTTTTACAAACTATATGAGAATATATACTTGTTTGTAGCATGCACAAGGATAAGAAAGATGGTAGAAGCAAAATTTTGGAGAGTTATTTCAACTTGAATAAGCCATCTCAGAGCATGAAAAATTGTCAACGCTCTTAGAATCTTAAGGCAAAAGACAAAATTGATCTTCAAAATTTTGATTTTTGGTGTAGAAAACAAGTTTTTTATTCACCCAGACTATATAGTGACATACAATGGTGTCCCAATCACCGAGACACAATTTTTAAATTCTTGGTGACTACTTCTCAAGGGTTGAAAATTTACAACCGATCTTAAAACTCCAAAACTAAGCAGTTAGAAGCTTTAAAACTAATTTTTTGATGAAGGAACTAGATTTTTAAAAATTTCCAATGCCACAAAGCCGTATATCAACAAAAATTGTGTTTTATAACAATAAATTCTTAAATAAATAATTATTTGAACTTGATCTGAGAGATCGAATTGCTTACTAATCATTTATACACCCCCTTGCTCTGTTTCCATGAAAGAATTCATGTATAGATATATGAAGTAATACACATAGGTACAAGATCTAGGAGAGAGATTGATTGCAAAGAATAATAAAATCACAAATAAATTTACATAGAACACAAGTATTTTAAGTAGAAAAACCTCCAAGAGGTAAAATAGCCACAAGTGATATTCAATGATTGAGAAATAATAATAACCCCAATATAAATTCTTCTACCTTCTCACTTCTTCACATAATAGCTTTCACAAAACTCATAGGTTAAATATGACAAAATAATTTCATATTTGAATGATTTCACAATAGGGGTAAAACCCTATTTATAGTGAAATACCAAGGGAGGTGATTATTGTAAAAATAACAGGTCCATCCATCTCGATAAAGTCATTTAACTTAATTTTTGTAACTCATTAAATAATTATAACTTTATTATTTATTTTCATGAGGTCATCCCGATAAAGTTATTTAATTTAATTTTGGTAACTCATTAAATAATTATAAATTTATTATTTATTTTCATGAGGTTTCTACTTTGTGTTAATAAATAATATATTATTATTATTATTTAATAACTTTACCAAGGTTAAGGGTCAATAAGCCCACTTATAATTAAATTCTCTAAAAATAAGTCTCATCCTATGGGTACTTATTTAAAGACTTCTTATTCATTGAAGGAACCTTGATAAAAAATGACTAAGGGAAATGGAGATCCTTGCTAGAAGCCTACTTGACCTAGTTAGAGTGACCATCATTAGAAGGTGCTAAGTCCACAATAGTGATTTTTGGAACATGGATAGTCTTAGTAAATTTGGACTTAGTTTCTTCAAAGAGGATAATGATAAGGCCTTGATGTAGTGGGAGCTCAGATTTACCAATTTGTCTTATCTAAAATAGAATTCTTAAGGGACAAAAGAAGGAAGAAATGAATACTAACCTTCAACATATGTTTGAAATGATTGAGGAGCATGAAGTGGTAGGAGAAGACACATTTAAACATCCATTCAAGCATAATATATTTTATGATCTAGAGCACCACTTTATCCTAGGGCTTTGAAAGAGAGTCTCTAGAGTAACCTCCCTAAAGCTTACTTAAAATTTCCCTACCTTTGAGAAGGGCTTTGATAGCTTCCTCTTTTATCACCTTAGCCATGTATAATGTTTATCCCTTAATAGACATACCTACATAATTAACAATGTTATCCTCAAACACACTGAAAGTGAGGCCTTTAATAATGTCTTTCCTAACATTCTAGGATTTTATGATTTCCTCAGAGAGCACAATGCCAAACTCTTTATTTTTTTCCACAACATTTACCAGTATACCTTTGTAGAGAATGTGCCACATGGTGGGGTCTTATATGATGTTGTAAGAGTTAACTGATTTAGTTCTAATCCTCTCACATCCCATATCAAACACTAAAAAGAAACCCCTGAAGGGATTGTCTTTACAATTGAGAGTTGATTTTAGTCTGTCATAGTTCTGGAAAAAATGAACAATGAGTTTTTAACCTAATTTTGTGACTTGAATTTATTCAAAGCTTCTGGAATAACATGGAAATAAGTGGAGAAAAAGGTATTCTTAGGCTAGAAAGGACTAAACACATGTTTGAAAAGGGACTTTAAAAGGCAAGAATAAGGGTTAAGGCAAAAGAAAGAGAATTGAATGAAGGTGAAACTAATAGAAACAAGATAGGAAAATAAGAAACTAATAAGGATACAATTACATAACTCATCATTAACAATTTGGATAATGGAGGCAAGCAAAGGAAGCACATCAAACCATATTTTAGGTTTCAAACTCGAGATTCATTTGTTAATGATTCAATCGGATGCACAGTTTCCTTCCATACAAATATCATTGATAGAAACTTCATTGAGGGCTTGAGATATCACAAATTAGGTATTGATTATGAGGAATTTATATGATAAAGAGAAAGTGACATGTATTTTATGTAGGATTGTGTGTACTTGTAAGAAAATTCCACCAAAATTATTTGATCATGAATGAATAAAAGATTCTAATAATGACCACAAGTCTAAACACTATATGGGACTAAAAGCAATAATGATGGTGCTCTATTTGTTAATAACCCCTTGAAACAAGCATTGTCCCATTAGGTTTGAATCCCTTTTTGATGTTGGATTTTATACTATGAATCTTGATCAAAATATTTATTATTTTATCTAGCATTGCTTCTTTAAACGAGATACTCAAGTCCACTTTTAGGTTGTCATCATAATTTATTTGGATGTTACTATACATTGGGTACCATGATGTAGTGTCATTTCATCTCCACCACCATTTTATGCATGGTAAAAAATAGGCTTGTTCTCTTATCCCACTATTCTTTACAAGACCTTTATCCATATTATTTTTATCACACTCTATCACATTTGGTCTACTTGTGTACATTTGGTTATTTCAGACATAGCTATCTCACATTAGGCTCCCCCCAGTGTTGATTCATGTAGATTTTCTCACAAATAACTCAGATATGTTTGTGGTTAACATTAAGATCTAATTCAAGATTGATATCTATTTTGAGCTTATTTTCCCATCAGTCAATTTATACCCTCTTCTTTTTATGTATATTGTCCTTTTTATGTCGTCTTGATTTTGTATGCCTTGATTGTCACTTATCATTGTTCTCTAAGGTCAACCTATGTACAAAGTTTCATAGAAGGCCTTATATATATTATTCTACCCTTAGCCATTTCATAGGAGGTGCATCAATTCCTATCATTTATATACTATTTTACCCCAATCTAGATTAATTGCTTAATCTAATTAAGATAAAAACTATTTTAATAATTTAGATAATAGAATATGACAATCAAGCATATAATTTAAATTAGAAGATTGAAATTGATTTAGCATGCAAGCTTACCAATTATAAAAAGTACAATAAATGATGAGATACTTAGTATTTCCTTGTATTATTGAAAATTTATTGAATTTCTAATGATTTACGCTTTGCTAGACTATAGATCCATACTAGGACCTTCCTCCCTTTATCGAGTTAGGTACCCCCAATAGGGTTAGAGACAATGCCCTAATTTTTTTTGAGATGATATTGGCATGTATTTCAATGGTTTTAGTACTTGTTTATATAGCCCCAAGTTTTGGTAACCATGGCATTGTAATGAAAATTTGACAATTACCTATTGATGTGCCCTACATATACCTATTAATTTGCCCTATATATACTCTCACATACAGTACGGGAAAAATAAAATTGGGAAGTACATTATTGTATTGTAAATAATTGAGTTAATATAATGGAGTTATTATGATAAGGTTTTTACCTGAAAGAGTTTTATTAGGTGAAATATTATGTACTATGTAATATTGTGTTTATGTCAATTTTTTTATTGTGTTAGCTTAAGGATTATGTTATTATTTCTTCTCTCATTTTCATTTATTTGGTATATTTTTCTCTTCATGTACTGTGTAGGTTTGAGACAAGTGATAGGCAACAAGGTAAGATAGAAATAGGACGGTGGGTCACTCAATGCTTATTTTGGATCTTTATGCATGCCTAGCTAATAATGTCAACCTCAAATCGGTAATTTTCATTGTTATGTTTTGAACTAGACAATTTTATCCATAAGTATTTTGCTTCTCTATTTATTATAGATAAGTTCCCCTTATTCTATTTCAAAATTGTGCAATCTCAATTTTTGATCATATACATGGTTCCCTAAAATCTATCTCCTTAATTGTAAATCATAGGTCCACTTGTGAGGGGATAAGGATTGAAAAAAACTTGGGAAGTGTAATGGACTAAGCTAACCCTAATTACCTCCATTAATAATTGATCATTGTCTATGTATCCAACACTTTGAAGATATAAATCAAGCCACATGTAGTTCTTATCCTTAGTGTGAATATGAAATTATGCTTCATTGCTATATGAATGCAACCAATGATATTGCTTTCAACACATGACAATGTTTACTCTTGACTTGGTTTGGTGTGCTGTAGACTTAGCTGATGAGTACTTTTAGTGTCTAGTTTACATTTTAGAAAGAATAAGAAATTTTTGTTCAATGTGTAGTAGTGTTTGATACTTGTTAGATAAAATTCCAAGATACTTAATAATCTTAGGTTTGATTTTTATTTATATGTATTTATTCCAAGTTATATAATAATATTAGGTTTGATTTGTATTTATATGTGTCTATTTGGGTAATTTCTCACATCATAAACACATAAGTTTGACCCATAGGAATGATTTGATTATGAAATTTTAATGTTGATGGGAAAATGAAAAAACCCTTAGATTTGGTTGATAACATCAAGAAGGTTCCAACCAAATATGATGTTCTTTTCCAAGAGATGAGAAAATTGATATGATGATTTAGAGATATCTAAGTATGATAGTTTACTGGTTTGGCATAGACTAGGAGAATCCCTGAGGTGATTGACATCAACATGGAAGTACTGGACCAACATATAGCATTGGATGTGAGATAATGAAAAATTAGAATCATATGTCTATACAAGTCGTGTAAGATTAAGTTAAGTCAAAACTAACATTTCCAATTGTCTAATACCATATTTCAATGTCTAAAAATGCCCCATTTTATTCTAGTATTGAAATATAATACAAATACTAGAGTAAAAGAATAAAGATATACTTGAGTGTGTACAACATGCTTTGTCTCTAGAAGAAGGTTGTAAATGTGCAAGCTACTCTAGAAAACCTACAATGAAAATGTAGTATTCAATGTGCATAGAGTGAAATTTGAAATTTTAATTATAATTGAAATTTAAAAAGTTTTAAGGGTAAGGATTATGTACACTTATATGTGAGTAAATTGTGTTGCCTTGTAATTTTATTGGAGATATGCTTCATTATTGAAGCATTGGAGAATGGTTCCTCTTGTTAAACCATTAGATAATTATTTATGATTAAATCCAAATTTATATAACTATGAAAGCTTGATGTAGAGGTAAACAACTTCAAACAAACTCACACTCTTGTCTCTTGTTTCAACTTATTCTTCCTTTGACAAAGCTTATAGGCAAAGAGTTCAATATATGATTCTAAGTTTTATTATTTATTGAGGGTTATTATGAACTTACTCATATGCATTCAAATCTTTTTGGATATCTTCATCAACCTACACAACTGCTCATTTCAACTTTCTCAACTTACACTACTTCTTCCCTTTTGATAGGATTCTTTGTAGCCTTTTTTTTACCTTGTTGGATTATACGATCAAATGAAGTTTGGTCTAGAGAATATAGGATAATTTTATGAAACCCTCTATATATTTATATCACTCTATGAGTTTATTATCTAGAAACTACTCCTAATTCACCTTATCAATCCTTTTTAAGGCTTTGTCTAGGCCTAATTAGGCCTCTATTGCCCTATGACACACACAGTAGTCCATAACCATACATATCTATATTATAATGGTACAAAACCTTAAAAATACATTATTAGACATTCATTTCTATCAAATTACAAATTTTTGTGGATTTTCATTAGTGTAAATGCCTGTAAGTTGAGTTTTTATCTCAAACCCCTAATCCAGGGTTGGCAATGACTATATGAACCCGAGAGAAAAAATTAAATTTTTGGACTTTAAAATAAATTTAAGGATACTAAATAATTTTTATGGTCTATACAATTTATCTTCACATTTTTTAATCATTATAACTCCATCTTGATGCCTTTGCTCAACAAATAACTCAAGTTCCTAGTCTGACTGTGTGTTAAAACACAGTCTCCTATAGGGTCTGAGTACAAAGTGTAATGAAATGTATTGAGAAACAAATTGAAACTACACAAAATTTCCTTAAGATAATTTAACTATAACTTACCACTATGTATATGTTATCAAATCATTCTCCATAGAATACTTCCCACACACAAAGTACATTCAATCCTCTTCAACACAGAATATGGAAACACATGGTATGCAAGTTGAGACTTCACAAAGACTTTGAATATAATTAATAAATTCTTAATAACCTTAAAAAAACATGTACTAAACTTATAAAACACATCAAGAACACCAAACCATTATTTTTATTGATTCTTTTACCAGTATTCTCTCTTACATAGTCATCTTTAAAGCTCATACACAGAAATAAAAATAAGATCTTCCAATAGGGTTTATCTTCAAAATGAGGAATTATTTTATTATTTTCTTTTATTTTTATCCCTCCATCACTCTAATTAATCCTCATTTCAAATATACAATACATTTTTTATTACTTATAACTACTTTAACTATTTTAGACCCTCCAATAGTCACTTAGAAAGCTAGTTACAACATTAGAATCATTAATTAAGGTTTACATTATTCATATTCATTACTAAAGACTCATGTTATAAGGGTATGGTTACATCAAAACCTCATACCAAAAATCCTAAAACTTGAAATTTCCTTCACATACTCCTATAACTCCTAAACTAACCTCTCAAATTCAAATATTCAAATTATTAAAATTGGTGAGAAAATGCCAGTTTGAAATTCTAACCTCTATAAGCACACCTAGACACTTTTTGAAGAATACCAAGTGTATAATAAGACTCCTAACACCCTTAAAAAACCATAAACACACTATATGAACACCTACACACTTAATCAAACCAAAATTTGTGCAAACAAATATAAGACAAGTAAAAGATGTTCCTGTATCATACTATTGAGGTGCAAAGAGAACTTTCCATGAAAATTTAGATAGATTGTAGTAACTTTCTCCTTAGCATATCTCTCTCTCTTGTTCACTCTAGTTGTGCAATGTCACATCCTCCTAGATCCTAAGGCTTATGAGTGAAATATATAACTCCTTATTTTTTGACTAAGGTTGTATTGGCTCTTCCTTTGAGGTTACCTTTTTGAATATTGATCTCTAACCTGATCATCTTCAGTATCTTTTTTTTCTCCTATAATAAACCTACACGTAGAACACACAAGTTAATCAAGACAAACTCCTCCTTGTCCTTTAGAAATCCATACTCTTGTATTATCATGGTTGTCCCTTTTGTGCTTAGATTTACTACCTCTTGCATAATTTCTTGTTGTGTCATCTTTTCATCTACATTACCATCAATGTATTTAATTATTTCCTTAATTTCTATTTGTTTTTCATTCTTTGTTTGACCAGTGACTTCACTTTTCAAAATAAACTCTCTCAACACACCAATATTCTTAGTAAAGTTTTCTAGATACTCCATCCTCTTTATTAAGGATAATTTATAAGATAAGTCTACAAACATCCTTCCTAAATGTTAATTTGATAACAACTGATCATGTTGGGATGAATATAACAACTCTTTATTGCTTACAATAAACACCTCAGACTACTTGTCAACTATAACATTCTTTTCTCCCATTGCTTTGGCAACTTGTACTACACCATCTTACTTTTGGCAATTTTTCTTAGATGAAAAACTCTTGTATTTAATGCTGAAATGGGTTCCTTTTGGCAAGTATTCATTCTCACCAAACATCATTACATTGGACTATACCTCTTTCCATGCTTGATTATCCTTCAATGGGGTTAGTGTATGCTTGATTCCATCCTTTTCAATGATGTATGTATTGGATCTACCATCATGAATCACTTTTATATAATAATTACATGGTTTAACAAGTATGATATGAAATACATAAATAGGAATTACATCACACAAGATTTCTCCTCATAACCACCAATCTATAAGTCTACATATAATTGTTCATTCACTAGGACTTGATGATTGTTTTCAATCCAATAAACTTTATAAGGATTTGGATGCTCTTTAATTTATAATCCTAACCTAGCTAAAATCATGGAATATATGATATTATCTATACTACCATTATCAACTATGACTTTACAACATTTACCTTTACTCTTGCACATGGTCTTGAATAACATCTTGTTTTCTGGTGGCTCTTTGTCTTCATGGATAGTCTTTAAAAGAACTCTCCTCATTAGTAAAATATCCCATGTTTCAAGTTCTTCTACATATTTTGTAAATGATTCTAAAATTTTCTCTTCTTTTTGAACCACTTGATTCCCACTTTCACTCCAAGAGTTACCATTTTGAATGTCTTTTGGACACTCATATGATTTGTGTCGTATGAACTTATTGTATTTGAAGCACTTACCAGTAAACCCATTGTATCCTCTTCCTATACCATATGATCTTCCACATTTGTATCTATAACCACCTCTACTATATTTAATTGAAGTTTTAGAAATGTTTCCAACTTCTTTACTTTAACTTTGCCACTAATTTCTATTACCTGGTTGTCTTCTTCCTTCTTTTTGGATTCTACCTCTATAACTCCTTCCTCTACCTTTATTTTTTTTACTTTGCCTTATATAAAAATTTTACTATGTATTAAATGCATCTTGATATTCATCCTCTACTTTTCTTGGTGACAAAATGTTGATCTCATCTTGAATTCTAAACTTCAATCCATTAATGTACCTAACAACCTTTTATGCATCCTCCTCTATGTGTCCTACTCTAATAGTTAGTTTGTAGAATTCCTATATGTAATCTTTCATTTCCATGTCCTTATGTCTCATATTTTTCATCCTTATAAACACTTTATTATGATATTCCTTAGGCATGAATTTTCCCTTCATCTTGGCCACCTTTCTATCCCATGACCTTATCTTTTCTTTTCCCCTTCTTCTTCTTTATTATTGTATTCCATCCCACCATAGGGATGCATAAACCTTAAAACTTATCAATAAAAATTTCACTTTATTTTCCTCATTCACCTCTTTATAATCAAAATACTTGTCTATGGTTGTGATCCAATCAATTAACTTTTCAACGTTGAGACTGCCCTCATACATTGGCACCTCCAACTTGGGCTTGGATGTCACACCATTCATTTCTCTGATGAACCTTTAATCCACCCTACCTTCCTCTCCTTCTTATATATATTATTATTTAGTAACCTCATCCTCTCCTTCACTCACATATTCCTTGTTCATCTATCTTATATGAGCCAACTCCATGGCTTGTAACCTTGCATGTAAGTTCCTCATTTCAAATACCAATGCATCTACTGCTTGTAAATTTATTTGAGATGATGCTATTCTATGTCATATATATTCAATTTTTCCTTAATATCTTCCCAATATATCCCAATATTTGATACCCAATGATGCATAGGTAAACAACTTCAAACAAACTCATACTCTTGTCTTTCGTTTTAACTTATTCTTCCTTTGACAAAGCTTATAAGCAAAGAGTTCAATATATGATTATAAGTTTCATTATTTATTTGGGGTTATTATGAAATTCCTCATATGAATTAAATTTTTATTTTATCTCTTCACCAACCTACATAACTACTCAGTTCAAATTTCTCAACTTACACTACTTCTTCCCTTTTGACAAGCTTCCTTGTAGCCTTTTCTTTACCTTTTAGGATTGTATGATCAAATAAAGTTTGGTATGGAGAATATAAGACTACTTTATTACACCCTATATTTATTAATATCCATATATTAATTTTATTAGCTATACTCTACTCCTAAGTCACCTTTTCAATCCTTTTTAAGGTTGTGTCTAGGCCTAATTATGTCTCCACTACCCTGTGACACACATAGTAGTCCATAATGGTATGTATCCATACTTTACTAGTAAAAAAGACTTAAAAATAATATATTATACATTAATTTATATAAAATTAAAAAATTTTGTGGATTTTCATCAGTGTAAATGCCTATAAGTTGAGTTTTTATCTCAAAACCCTAGTTCAGGGTTGGCAATGATTGTGTGAACTCGAGAGGAACAAATTTGAAGTTTTGTAATTAAAAATAAGTTTTAGGATAATTTTAAGAATTTTTAGGGTATTTAAAATCAATATTCACATTTATCAATCATTGGACCTCCATCTTGATGCCTTTCTTCAATAAATAACTCAAGTTCTTTGTCTGACTGTGTTAAAACACAATCTTTTGTAGGGTCTGAGTACAAAGTGTAATGAAATGTATTGAGAAACAAATTAAAATTAAAAAAAGTTTCCTTAATAAAATTAAACCATAAATTAACACTATGTATGCATTATCAAATCATTCTCCATAGAATCCTTCCCACACACATAGTACATTCAGTCCTCTGTAACACAAAATACAAGAACACAAGGTATGCAAGTTAAAACTTCACAAAGACTTTGAAGCCAATTAATAAATACTTAATAACCTTGATTAAACATGTAATAAACTTAAAAAACACATCAATAAAACCAAAAAAAAAAAATTATTGATTTTTTTACTAGTATTCTCTCTTATATAGACAACTTCAAAGCTCATACATAGAACAATAGGAACTACCAACATGTTTTGTCTTCAAAATGAGGAATTATTTGATTAGTTTCTTGTAGTTTGATCCCTATATCACTATAATTTATCCTCCTCTCAAATATCTAATACATTTTGTATTACTTATAACTACTCTAATTGTATTGGACCCTCCAACAGTCACTTATAAAGCTAGTTAAAACATTGGAATCATTCATTAAGGTTTACATTTTTCATATTCATTACTCAAGAATTTTATAAGGGTATGGTACCATAAATAACTCATTCCAATAATACTAAACCTTTAAATTTACTTCACATACTCCTGAAACTCCTAAAATGACCTCTCAAATTCAAATATTCAAATTATTGAAATTGGTAGGAAAATGCCAATTTGAAATTCTAACCCCTCTATGCACACCTAAACACTTGTAGAAGACTACCAAGTGTATACTAAGACTCCTAACACCCTTAAAACACCACAAACAAACTATATGACCACCTAAACACTTGATCAAACCAAAATTTATGTAAACAAACACAATATAAGTAAAATATGCTCTTGCATCAAAGCCCATGGCTGCAAAGACAAATACCCCAACCCTCATGAATAGGGAGTACTGATTATACCATTGAGTGTCATCAAACCTAAAATTCACTAACTTAAATATCTAATCTAGGTATGATCTTAAACCTCAAGATAGTAAGGTGGGATATACATAATGGGATTACTATAATTAATGTTAAGGGAATTGAATATAGCTAAACCTCAATGTGCATTATCTTGAAAACATGAATCGACCATTGTAGATGAACTTAAAATATTCAAGGTTGTTCATTACTCTGTTCCATTGAATTGTGTATAAAAATAAATAAATATAATAGTGTTCATTTCAAAATGTGTATATGTGCATGAACCAATACATGATATCACTGAATATATGCCAATCAATACTTTAAATAATATATATGTGCATGAAACAATATATTACCCCACTAAATTTATGCCAAATAATATATAATGTTATGAATCTACATGTTAAATATGAGAACATGTATTTCAAATGTATCTATATGTAAAAATTGATAATTTTTACTCCTATAATCCATATGTACTTGATTGGCATATGCATTTAAGTACATATGAATATGTACTCTATAGTTCATGTCTTTGTGAAGTGTGTGCATATGCCCTCATAATATATATAAATGTGTGGATATCTATCTCATATCTTAACAAATATGAACTCTTTAAACCCTATAATTTGTTTACAAAATTTAATTTTAATACTCATGGAGGCCAATATCTCTATGACAAGCCTACTAATATGCACCCATTTTGAGACAAGGGATGCATCTATAATTCACTCATCTCAAAATAAATAGTTAACTATGCCATGTCATGTATAAATATGTAATTATGTACAGTCATGTTAACATGTGGAGAATATGTCATCATAGTAATGTATATGTCATCAAATTATTGTGTAACAAAGTAATATAGGACATATAATTGTCATGTCAAGATATATGTATTAATAAGACATGTAGTAGTAACCATAATTGATGTAATAACTTAATAATATTAATTTTTAATGAAGTGCAAGATATAAATCATGGTACCACACATAAATAGTGAGGTACATGATATTGATCACGACACCCACAAGCTTAAAAATCTCAACAAGCTCAATAAGATCAATAAATAATATTATATTAATCCAATATTGAACACATAATGTCATGTATAAGCCCAAGGGTCAAAATAAGGGACTTGAAGATGTCTCATCAAATAAGGCCAAGGGATAAAATCAAAATACATATAGATGTCACACACACAAGGGTAAGGGCCACAATCAAGGAACATAAAAATGTCAAAACAAAGGAAAAATGAATGTCACATCAACTAAATCCAAGGGATATAAATATTTCACAAAAAAATCCATGATTCCACACACAATATACAATCAATGACTAGCCTATCATGTAAGAGTAATAACATCAATGAAACATAAAACACTTGAAAACTAGTTTACACTATCTATGCATATCAATATCACATTATATAAAATTAGCATATCCTTGTATCACTATGAAATATATGAGTAACTAAAAATACATGTATAACAAATATATGGATCTTAACATGGTAAAAAATCATAGAAAGATATAACATTTGATAGCATGACCTATGGAATAAAATGCCCTTAGTGTTGACATGGCCACTGGATATTGGAGAACAATATTTTTGTGTCCATATATCATATGTATGTCATGAATCACACTCATATATCATTAAAAATATGTGAAATAAAATAATATTTTATCTACCAAACATGATAAATAACATATGTAAATAGTGTAATTAGCAATTATGTCATGTTTACATCCTAGTTTTTTTTTTTTTGAATATTTTGAATGATTTTATATCTTTAAAGTATTTGATTTTTTTTTATTTTTTATTTATCTTGAAATATGGAAAAGTGTAAACCAATTATCCCATCAAGGTCATATGAATTCCATATATCATATGGTACAATGGTCATCTGTTGTGAACAAAAAGTACTAGGTGTAAGTGTATCAGAATTAAAAAAGGAATTATGTGTTTTAATGTATCCATCATCATCACTTATAGGTTTGAATGTATGGTGAGTAAATATATAAGGAAAAATAATCTATGGGGTCCATTATATATTAAGATAATGTCTCACTATGTGTGTTCATTGTGGAACACATTAAACTAGCCATTGTACTAACTTAGTAGGTGGTATAATAGATAATGGACTATGTGACTCTTGAATTACTCTATGATGTGATAAATATTTTAATGATAGATTCTTAGGAAATTTAACTACTCTCATTTTAATTAGGTGTATATAGATATCTTGTATATGTGCAATAACTAATTATGTGTAATTATCTTGAATAGGTGTAACAACCAACTACGATGGTGGTGGGGGTGCAAGAGGAGATACATTCGCCTATTGTATTGAAATATGTATAGTGGCATGAAATTTAATTACAACATATGTATGTATAAAATAACCCATGAAACCATAAAAATAAATCATCTATGGTGTACAAAATTTATTTAATGAACCATTTGGGAATAAAAATGCACTATAATCATGGGAAATTGGTTGATGATCCTTTTGCATAATAAATTTGCATGATTCATTTTTCATTTTTTTATGTAATGTTATTTAATTTTTTAACATAATGTTATTTAACTTCTTGTATTGATTTGGTAATCACATTTTCATTGGAGATATTATAAATGAATCTTTTTTTGTACCTGCTTGATAATTTTGATATGTAAGTAAACCTTCTTGGAAAGTAAAAGAGATATTCATATGAGTACTATTAAATTATGCTTCCATCATGATGGTCGCAATGTGACATTACCTTGTGCAATATTATTATGTACATATAATCATGTGTCAATTATTTTAGGTCCCAGATAAATTAGAATGTTAACATGTTCATGTGTATGCTATAAATATTTTTCATTGTATCACAATTTTTAAAGAAATCCAATTGTGCATGTATTTCATTATTGCTTATCATTTACAATAATTATTTATATATGTTCACCTCTAATAAGGGATTGAATTACCATTGGCTCCTTGAGAAGAACATCTTAGGAAACATCAATATTTGTAGCATGTGAACTATGAGAATATCTTCTCCTAGTAACCTCATCCTTAGAAGCCTGATGGACCATTGAATTCATTGTAGTAATGGCATATGATAGCTCTGTATACATCAAATGGGTAGTATGAGAAGATGGATAAAGGGACCTTATTGACCCAGGGTTAATTTTTTCTGATTGTAACAACTTCTCTATCCATAAGTAATTTAATCTATTGCCATAATGCATATCAATTATTATCTTTATGTCCATTGACATAATGATATTTGAAAAATGGTATTACTCCCACTTGTTAAAATAAATTGAGAGGGTGGTATTAAGTAGGAATTAAATTTATTATCTTATTATCATGTAATGTCTATAAAATAATACTTAGTAAATCTTTGAAACTATTAAACTTAAGTGGTTGATTCTTATTTGCATTAGGTGCCTTGTAACCCATGTCCTTTTATTCTTTATTTTTTGTAAGGTCCTTAATTGTACTCTTTGCTAAAGTATATGATATAAATAGATCCACTTATTTATGTGGAATTTCCTTATTAGGTGAAGGTGGACTTGAAACACTTGAACTTGTTGCCTTATGTGACTCATAATTGAGATCAAAAGCATAGTTAAAAACATCCATTTAAAGTATTCCAAAGGAATGATAAGAATTCTAAAGTTATCTTTCCTTAAGTAGAGACAAGACCCTTACTAAATATAAATATTTTTTATGAATTTGAAGGTTGACACATTAAAGAGATTAATATATTACTAAATTATAAAATGTAATCTTGAATAGGCTTGTCATAATCTTGATTTAGATGTTGGAGATGTTCCAATGTGATTTTAGTAACATTTTGTTTATTAAATTTGGATAATAAGGCATATTATAACTCTTAAAGTAAATCAAATATTAACTATGGAGACTATATAACCAATCTAAGGCCTCACCTTATAAAATTTTGTGAAATTTTTTTAATAGTATTCATCCATCATTACCACATTTATCAAAAGAAAGTGTATATTGAATTAATTGACTAATAAGATCTCCATGGTTATAAAAAGAAGAGAATTTAAGCATGAAAAATCCTTTTGGATAATTTTAATTGAATATGATTCATGTTACAAGTTGTCTAAAGATGACATTATTATGCATATTAACATCACGTGATCTAGATTGTAAAGTGTGAGAAAAAACTTGCTTTTAGAAATCACCTATGGCATGCATTATGGAAATGATATGGATAGTATTAATAGTATTAGTTTGAAAATATTCATTCATTGGTATTAAATCACTATCTATCCTAAACATAGGTACATTAGATTCATCACTAATATCATTGCATTGTTTAGAATTACATTATATGAAAACATCATTGCATAAGTTGGAATCATTGCATAACATGTTATCCTCACTACATCTTTTTTATAATGTAATATTAAAAATTGCATCACTTTGTGTTTCAATATAATCTTCTTGTAAAGGAGGAGAACTAATATCACATTTCATTTTAATAAAAGAGGGAATAATACAACTTTGAATTTCTAGAGGATAAAGAAGAAGTTCATTGTGTTTGATTTCAAGGGAAGAGGAAGGGATATCAAATTTTTTTGTAATGAAATTAGTTTTCATGTACATATTATAGCTTTTCATTTTATAGTGTCAAATGAGGTGAATTACTTTTGGCAAATTGCTTAGGAAAACTATGTGTATGAAATGGATATTATTCACATAGTTTATTATGTGGAGTGATATAATGTATTTCATAAGTGTATATTTTTTATTCACATATGATATTAATCTCTTAAGAATACATATATTTATAATTTATTGTATTTCCTCTTGTTCTAGTGTATGATTTATAGAAGAATGTAAATAACAAGGAGAATTGGGCTCTTCAATTTCAAAATTAGTTTTTTCATTTCCTTCTTCACTATATTCATCACTATTTTATCATTCCTCTTCATAATCACAGTCATAATAATTTTATTCACAATAATATTCCTCATATATTTAGTTATCATTATTAATAATATAAGTTTTGTCATTGGTTCATTCATTATCATAAACATAAGGCATAGATTAACTATAAAATATAGAATCCAATGGATGAGGGATATTAGGGTTTTAGATTAGTCACTCATTTTGAATTTACCAAATCCTAATGGATCAAGCAAGACAAACCCAAAGCTTAATACTAATAGGAAAGAAAACATGTAAGTAGGGCCTTGATGAGATTCAAATAAAGATCCAACCACTCTAAAAAAACTATGAATAATATTTGGAAACATCAAGAGGATTTTGATTTAAAAAAGTAGATAAATGAAGCCCATAAATTATTTTGAAAATAATTTCACCCTTCGTCCTCTAAGACAAATTTAATAAAAATAATAAATTATAAATTACAAAATATTATGTATAGTATTTTCTCAAATAAAAATATGTTTTTTATCCACTCAATACAAATAGAAAAAACCTTAGAGCATTTAAAAAATAGATGAATTTTTATCCAAATATTATCCAATCAAGGAATAATCCTAATAGAGGAAACCCTAATAGGAGAACAAGTTTTAAATCCTAGGGGAAAATGGACAAATTATTAAAATTTCACCTATGGAGATGGAAATAATTATAATCAGGTCTCAAAATAAAACCCTATGTAAGTGATGCAGACTCAGTTAGGGAATCCAATGAAGGACAACCTTAGACCATATAACCCACATAGTTAACACAATAGATGGACTGACTTTCACTCCTATGAATAGAAACAATATGTTTCATTGAAATAATAATGTTATTTGTTGATTAAAATGGGGAATTAAAACTTTCATATATTATACATTTTGATTATAGACTTTTCAAAAAACTGTAGTCTCAAAAATGAGATGCATTACAACCTTTCACACTCTTAGAACTATGACTCACATAAATCTCTACTTGAATCAATATAGGTTATTTTTTTATCTAAATTACATCTAAGTACCACCAAGTAAATTGATCTCTAAATCCCAATAACTTCCTATTATAAGTGTAAGAATGTGTTTATATAGATACACAATCCACTTACATTAATGCTCTCAACTACCCATTCCATTAAATATATGTAATACATCACCAAGAGACACAATAATTAAATTATTATAACACATTACTATGAATCACCATTTTTAATTTTAAATATATTCCTAATACCCATAACACATCAAATTTTCCATAACACATCACCAAATATCATTATGAATTCTAGAATCATTTGAATAGATCATGCCTTGCTAAAAATCAACTATGCACAGGTTCCAAATAGATCCTTTACAAAAACAATATATAAACTTGTGACATAAACTAACTTAATATATGAGATCCAAATGATGTCAACATGATTCTTTTCGAACAATGGGTTATTGCAATGTTTATAGCATATTTTTCATTTTCTGGGCTAACCACGATAGTGCACTAAGATCTATTTTGACAGATGGATTTAGAATGATGATAATAATGTCCTTATAAAACCACATGTTACCACAAGGATTGTATCATTTATTAAATTTTCACATAAATTAGTAATAGTGTGATAAGATCTAAATTGATGGGCATGTTCCTTAGGTCATTTCCATGCTTCTTAAAAATCCACAAATTGGCAAAATATCTATAACTCCATTATAGTAATGTATAAGTGACCTACATAAGTGAATATAAATTAACATAAACATTATAACATCAAATATATTTAACCCCACTTATTTATACCTTTCCTATTAACATTTTTGGTTGATGCAAGACTATATGAGGCCCTAGATGCTCTTGCATCATATACCCAGGTATTAATTTTGTGATTATATAGCTCACAAAATTAAGATAGATGGTAGAACCATAATTTTGAATTAAAACATTAGCCATGGTTTTCTCTTCCACCATGTGAGACACCTCAAAATATTTTCATTCAATTATTACTTTCTTTTCTAGCCAACTATTTGAATCGTGGACCATTCTTCTCCACTCATCTCCAATCAACATTTTATTTTTCTTTCCCATTGCTTAGGAAAAATATTTACATCTCCTCTAATTAGTATTTTCTCTTCATTTCCATCCTCTTGTGGGATTTTTTCCATCCTTATCCATCCACCTCCACCAAGTTATATTCATGATACTAATCCACTCTTTTTTGGGTTTACACTCACTTTAGTTCAACTTCATCCACCAAAAGACACTATGGCTTTGCTCATTTTTTTTCTAGTCTACTATTTTACTCTCAACCCAATTGTATTTAGTTGATTGCAACTTTTCATGCCTCTCATTAGCTCCCATCTTTATTCTTATTTTCATCTTCGTATTTTGAGATTGAAATTTTTTTCCCATAAATTCCACTACTATCACCATGATAATCTTCATGTCATATTCTTATACTATCCTCATTTTAGTATCAAACAATTCCAAAATCTCTTTTATAACAAAATATCTCTATTGTTTCTACCTTTAGGATAAACTCAAATAATTTATCCACCTCTCCTTGGAATGCCATTCTTTCCAATTTTCTTTACCTTTTTCAAGTGCTGAAATTTTATGATGTTATTCCTCTAATGAGATCTTTATTATCATCTCCTTTTCACATGCTTGGGTTGATAACACCATCAACTGCTTTATCTCATTAATCTCCTCTACGTCACATATGTGACACTCCTCATCTTTCATTATCTGAATGATCTTTGAATCAACATCTTCATTTAAAAATAAAAAATGCATCATGAATTGAAAATGCATTACCCATATTTTACATTAACAATTCTATAATTTTCCTCATGTTATTTGTATTCTATGACTCTAGTATTAATTTCAAATAAATTTACCACTTCTACTTTAATATACTTTGATTTTTCCACTTTAATATTTATGATGACTTCAAAAATTTCATCCCTCTCTTCACTCTCTACATCCTCTTTTATATTACAACTACTATCTATATCTGAGTGCTCAAACATCCACTCAATCACATCCATCTCTTCTTAGATTAAGAGATGGTCTTCCTCTTCTCCTTGGTTGAATATGGGATCTCCATAAATTATCATCATATCCACCATGTTTATGGGCTTCACATGTTCCTCCTCTTTCACAAATTGAATATCTTATCCATATATATCCTAATTCACAATTCACCCACTTGCATATCTTCTACTCCCACCTCTATGTATTTCAAAATACATTTTTGTTTTATCCTCTTCTAGAGCCTCTTTCCTTATATATATATATATATCAAATGAATTTGAAGCTTCATGCCTCCACTATATTCCTCCTTAGTTATCTACAATGTAGCATCAAAAAACTCATCTACCTATATTTACATGTGGTATCTACTATCATTTTCACTCTTTATAAGAGTTTCAAATTACTCTTTTGTCTTCTTAACTTAATCATTCCATATAAGTTCAATTATCTCATCCTCTTGATTTTATAAAACTTCTCCAAGTGCCTTCTTTCCTTCCTATGATATACTTATATTAACATACTCAAAAATATTTAATAAATTATAATTTTGGTACTTAAGAGACACTTTATACACTCTCCCAAATCATGCCTCTATTGCATCCTTATTCATTTTATCAGATGCATTGGATGACATAAAAATTATTTTCTCATCCTCTTCTCTTATTTGTTTATTCTCTTTAGATCTAAGCTAATAGGTACACAATAACCTATGTTATGGAAATCATCAAGGATTTCATCTTATTCTAGGTAAAAATGATTCACCCATTTATCACATTCATTCTCATTTTTAAATTATTTGTTTCTACTTCAACTATTATCTTTGTTGTAATTTATTCCTCAATGATGTATATTATGGATTGCACCATTCTCACATCCTTGTTAAGATTATAAATTTATAATTTGGGCATTACTAGTTTACCCTTATACTCTATCTTATATAGATATATTATACTTTCTTTCTTAGATGTCACCATGGTGTTTATCTATGTGATATGGTCTTATTTCTCTTCAAACCATTATATTTCCTCATGAAAAATTATTATTTCATATTCTTTATGTTAACTTATTTTCTTACTAAGGCTTGTTCAAAACATTCTTCACTCAATCTATCCCTCATAACATCTCTTGGTTGCTTTCTTGGAAAATACATTCTCTATAACTTCACAAGTTATCTTTCTTTCACTTCAATATTTGCTTATTCACTATTAACCCAATGTTGTATTCCTCTTGTAATCCTACATAGGTTATCCACTTGTATCAATTATTTATTATATATAAACCTAATAAGATGGTGAACATAACAATCTAGATCAGTCATTTTACCACTTATAAACCTATATATATCACATCACTTTCACACTTCAAGATCTATTGTTGCACTACTTACAAAACTACAAAGATATCTCCTTTAGATTATATATTATTTATTGTTCTCTACCCACCTAAACAATATGGATAACTCTTATATGCACACTCTAACCAATTTTTATTCAATGGAGAATGCATCTACAATCCTCTATAATATGGAGAAATAAATCATATACTCTTGCAACTTAGCTGCTGTAATTTATCTCTTTACCCTCTACCCACTTATTTTTTATGGAGAACACTCAAATACACTAACACCTTATACCCAGGGCTTATTTTAAATTGGAAGATGCCATTACACAATCTCAACCCATCACTTTAATTTCTACCCACACTTTCTCTTTTGGAAAAAAATTCTTCAAAATGTCTCAACATCCTTTGTATGCCAATTCTTTATTCGAATCAAAGAACAACCTCTACATATTCTACCCAAAAATCTCAATAGGTAGCTAATTTACGCACACACTCAAAAATTTGGAAAGAAAAAACAAGTATCAATGACTAAAACCTTAATTTGATACCAAATGATGTAGTGTGATTAAGGGATCCAATGAAGGACAAACTTATACCATGCAAACCATAGATTTAACTCAATGGATGGGCTGACTTGAATTATTGCATGCAAAAATAATTTGTTTAACTTAAATAACAATGTTCTTTATTGATTCAAATGAGGAATTATAACTTGCATATATGTTACATTCTGATTATAAAATTTTATAATTACCATAGTGTCAAAAAAGAGATGTGTTACAACCTTTCACACTCTTAGATATATGACTCACACAAATCTCTACTTAAACTAATCTAGACTATTTATCTCTAAAATAATCTAAAGGAATTCAAAGTACCACCAAGAAACTTACTCTAGAACTAGAAATAACTTCCTCTACCAAGTGCATGGATGTGTTTATATAGATTCATGATCCAATAATTAAATTAATGCTCTCAACTACCCAATAATGCCACAATAATTAAATATGGGTAATACATCATCAAGAGACACAATCATTAAATTATTGTAACACATTAATATACATCACACTTATAAAATGCTTAATACATTCCCAATTTCCATAATAAATCAAAAGTTTCATAGTACATCACCAAATATTATCATGAATTCCATATTTGCTTGAACAAATCATGCCTTATTGGAAATTAGCCATGCATAATTTCCAAAAAAGGATCCTTTACAAAAATAATCTATAACCTTATGCCATAAACTAATTTTATACATGATCTCTAAATGATGTCAACATGCTTCCTATAAAACCATAAGTTACCTTGATGCATATAGCATATTTTGTATTTTTTGGGCAAACCATGCTAGTACATTGAGATCTATTTTGACAGATGGCTTTAGAATGATGATAAGAACATCCTTGTAGAACTCATTATGGAACTAAATTTAATTCACTATAGAACTTAAAAGAGAACTCATAGTGGTACTCAGTAGAACTCTAGATGGAACACACCCTCTCACCCTCTTAACCTCTTATCAGACATAACTAAGTTGAAGTTACATGTGTAGTAATTATCCATTTAATAAGTAAATGGAATAATTAATATCCTACACCAACACCCCCCTTTAATCATAGATTAGGTGGGCAGAAAATAAAATATGGGTCTTGGAAATAAGGCCTAATGAGGTACCCATGTACAATGCAAATCTCAATAAGTGGAGTAAAAGGAGAAAACCTAGTGGGAAAATCCTCCCCCCCCCTGCTAAAAAAAGAGATACAAAGAAAAGAAGTTAAGACTAGAAATCCCACTCCAATAAAGCCAATATTAGTTTCTAAGTCTAATACATAACCAAAAAGAAAAACCTTCAACAAATATTAAAAACTTTTCAAACTCAAGCTTTGATTCAAAATTTAGCTGCCAACATTCATCTACCTCTACTAAAAAGTAGTGATTCCATTGTCCACTGGGTTCTACCAAAGATGGAATTTTAAACATCAAGTTGTAATATTTTTTCTTTCATCATCTTGCCTTGTTTCCCCTTTTTTCCATATTTTGAAGTTTGGAGAGAGTTAGAGGACTAAGCTATAGTCAAAATAGCCCTACTTTCCAACTCTTCATCTTATTCCTCCCAATTCACCTCTTCTTCTGAAACTTCCATCTCCTGGGAATTTTCAAATATTGGAGAAAAGTTTTCTATTTTTTCTAAACCCAAAATTTATTACTTCCTTACCCTTATCTGGCTGAGGAGAGAATTGTTTCCCTAGCTTCAAATGGATTAGAACTTCTTCTATCACCTGAACCTCATCCTTTTGAGGACTTACTTGAATTTTCTTGATTTTTTCTAAAGATGGAAATTCAGCCAAGAAATTTCTATTTAGGATTTGTAATCTTTGAATCAAATTTATATTCATTTAACCCACCTTATTTACCCATTTCTAAAAAATTGAATCCTGGGTTCCTTTAAAACCATTCTCAGGATAAGAAACTATCTTATGATTACTTTGATTACATTTAAAGCATTTGAATGATAGTCCCTCAAAATTGACACATTGAGTCCATAATCCATGGGATGAAGAGATCTAAATGGAGTGATGTAAATGTTTGGAAAGATCCATCAAAACACACACCATGACAAAATTTTGATTAGCCACCAAAGAATAAACAATTTTCACAAATATTCCTAGCTTACTCACCAGCTGCTTGAGAAGACCAAGATCTCACATTGCTAAGGTAAGATTATAAAATCTAATTCATACTGGGGATTGCAAGATAAATAAGGTAGTAAGATAAAAAAAGGAACCCAAGGTCATATAAATACCCCATATTTGACTAAAAACCAAGGACCATTTGACCACACAAAATCCTTGTCTTCCATAGATAAAAACTAAATTAAAAAAATACATTGGATATCAATGTTAGAGCAGGAGATTGTAATGATGACCAAGTTGTATTAGACCATTATAACAACATGTCCCAAGAGGTTCATTTCCCTATACATTTACCTATCAAAGATATGCTTCAAAACTAATTTTTGAAATATTTGCATTTGAAATTTCCATAATTGGAGGAGATTCAAATAAAAATAGGAGGACATCACCTAAAAAGGCAATTTCTAGAGTTTTTTTCTAAGTTGAATCTCTCACTAGATTACCCTGTGAATCTTCCACCAGCTCTAAAACCTCTATAAAAATCTTTTTTATCTAAATATAAATTTTAGGAATTAGAATAGGTTTATAATCAGGGTTATTTTTAAGAAGCATCTCTTTACAAAAAAGCTCTAAAAGTATGATAGGGATTCTAAGCATTAATACATAAGGAAAAAACTATAGCCTTGGAATCCCTAGCCACCTTATTTGAATCCTTCAAAACCTTATTCTTTAGGGAGGATCCATCAAAATACTAGACTCTATCTTTAACCTATTTCTCCAATCCTAACCCATCTTCCTAAAACTCAAAATATAGGGAAAGTTTCTTAGAACTTTTGAAACCCTGAACAAAGTTTACTTCATTGTTTTTCAGCCTACCCCTCCTAGGTCTATAGATACCAAAAGACCCATGATCTTCCCATCCTACTTTAAAAATATGAACCACCATCCTTCTCTACATCCTCTAAAATAATCCCTCCAATCCATCCCTATTGCCTTGCTCACTTGATCCTAAGTGAACTAGCTATTGTTGTCATCACAACTCCTATTGATCACTTCCTTTTAGTTGTTACCTCACTATAACTCCTCACCTTTTGTGCCACTACTCCAAATCCATTCACCACTAACTTGTAGTCCTTCATCACCATTGACTCCTTCCTTATACTATAAGTTACCTATTAGAGTTCAAAACCTTAGGTTCACTTAATCGGGGATAAAACTTGTAAACAATTAAGAAGTGTTGTGGATTGAGCTAACCTCAATCACTCTCATTGATGATTGATCATTACCTAATTATCCAATATTCTAAAGATGGAAATCATTCCACACGTAGTTCTTCACCCTAGTAAATGTAATCAATTATGCTCCTTTGTTACATGAATGCACCTAGTGATCTAACTTTTGATACTTAACAATATTCACTCTTGACTTGGCTTGGTGTGATTTAGAGTTGGTTGATGACTAGCCCCAGTGAATAATTTATACTTTTATAAGAATAGGGAAATTTTGATCAATGTGAAATATTATATAATAGGTGTTCGATAGAATTCCAAATTACCTAACAAGATTAGGTTTGATTTGTATTTATATACATCTATTTGGGCAATTTCTAATGCCATTGACATACTTGGTAGATGGGCTAACTCATAGGAATGATTTGATTTTAAAAATTGATTGCTTTTGGGTGAAGGATGAAATCATTATACTTGGTTGGTAACATTTATATGATACTGAATAAATTTTATGTTCTTATTTAGGAGATAATAGCATCGATTTGATGGTTTATGGATGCCTGAGTATGATAGTTTACTAGTGTTTCACCCTATTTTGATTTAAAAAATCTAAATTTTGTTTAATAGGTGTAAAAATTGAGAGAGATCATAATGATAAATGTATATAGTTATTAAAAAATATGATTTTAACTTGATAAATATGGAAATATGACATTTTTGGAAAAATTATAAAGAAATTAACTTAGCTTAGATCCAATTTCTTGGTTGATTATTTATGATGTTTGAAAATAAAAATCAGGACTATGACTATGTATGAATAGAGGTGGAATATAAAAAATGCTTCTGGATAGGACCACACTCCCTAGACAACAACATAGGCTAGCCATGTCCATTGACTATGGACTTGTCCATGTTTACTATGACAAAATCATAAGTACTCCACCTTTTATTCCTATGTCTGATAAGTGTATTAAGATATTTTGATTCTTCTTCTACCTTATGAAGATCATTTTTTTCCTTATCTTTGATTTTGAAACCCTAGGGGTCTTTATGATAGATATAAACCTATAAAAAGAGAGGGGGAATGTAATGGGTTGAGCTAACTCTAATCACCCCTTAATGATTGTCTGTTACCTACATATATAGATACTTTAAAGAAGAAATCAAGCTGCACATAGTTCTCCCACCTAGAGTGATTTTGAAATTGTGTTTCTTGACTATATGTATGTTTTTATAAATTTAACTTTGATAGTTAATTTTGATAGCTCTTAACATGATTTGAAATTATTTAGACTTGTCTTGTGATTTCTCTTTATGAATGATCGTATATTTGAGAAGAATAGGGTAAATTTTCTCAATGTTTAATAATGTATAAGTGCTCAATAGATAATGCCAAGATAGGAATAATTAATGATCTTTGATTTATTTTTATAGTGAAACATTTTGATTTCCTTTAGTCGACCTTATAAGACATGTGGGAAGACCTAAAAGAATAATTTCAATATATAAACTAGTTATTATTTGGCATGGGAAAATGGATTCTCCATGTGGACAAGTATATAAGGTAAACACATATTAGATAATCAAAGACAACTATCCTAACTTGGAGGTAGTCTAAAGGTAGTAAAAAATAATTTGAGCATTTGGCGTGGAAAGTTATGTGTAACAATGACCATGAATAAAGGGTCAAACCCACATATAGATAAATGGAATACAATAATGGAAAATAAGAGTCATGTATTTAGGTACATGTCAATTGTTTAAAATATGTCAATAATTAACATTTTCAAGTATCTGTGACCAAATATAGGTGGCTAAATTTACCCCCATTATTATTGTAATACAAATGCTAGAGTAAAGGAAAAAAATTAAACCTGAGTGTGTATAACACACTTTCTATTTAATAGGATAATTCAATTATTTAGGGTAATCCAATTTATAAAACCCTATAACAATGCTTGAAGTAGTCATTTGTCCATAATTTAATCTTGAAAAAGCTGAAAATTGAAAAATTGAAAAATTTAGAGAGAAAGGGAGGATTAAACTTGTAAGGAGATGAAACCAAATTATCCTACAACCTATAAAATATGGTGAATCATTAGATAATTGTGCCCCCTTATTGAAGCACTTTGAGATATGGTTATTAATGTTGAATCATGTTGAACCATTGGTGAATTAATAGTGATCAAGTCCCAATTTTTAATAACTAATTAATCCCTTGAGTTGGAAAGATGTGTATTCAAACTCTCATGAATGGGAAAAATTATCCAATGTAATAATCCAAAAGAATTTGAAACCACTATGGGTTCAATATAATGATGCAAATATATTGAGTGTCACTAGACTTGAATGCACATTACTTGCAATAAAATAAATCACACTACTACAAACATATCTAAATTATACCTACATAATTGAAAAATAATGTAGAATATTCATGATCCCATCATGACCTCATTGTCAATAGATTTGAATTAAAATGTGCATTCATATTTAAATTTATAAATTGCATTGTATTTGATATGTTCATGAACCAATATCATGCATTTTAACTTTTAAAATTACATGAACAAGTTTCATGTCTCTTGAATATGTGTGTGCCACATGATATAGAATGCTATGCACCTATATGCTCAATTGTAGATATATTTGAAACATGTAACTTCTATTCTTTTAAATGTTTTGCACATTTACATGCACATGCATTCAAGTATGTATGAATATGTAATTTGATTATTATAAAATTAGTGCATATGCATGTCATATGACCTTATAATCTTTATCAATATGCCAATATCTATCATGTGTTTGATTTATGAGTTACTTTGAATCTTTGAAAACTATACTTTGTTCCAAATATATTTTTTTTGTTCATGAAGGTTTGGATCTTTAAGATAAGCCCATCACAATACCCCCATTTTTATATGAGGGTCATATCTTTCAAATCACCCATCTCAAAAGAAGAGTTGATTGTATCATGTGATAAATATATAATCATGTAACATTATGCCAAAATGTGGAGATTATTTCATCATATTAATGTAATTATCATTAAATTATATATCTAAAATATTTAATATGAGGCATAAAAGTGTCATATATATATATATATATAGTAATGAGGTACTCAGTAAAGTAACCATCTTTAAATTTTGACTACATAGTAAAAGTGCATGATATAGATCATAGCACCATTAATCAATCTCAATAAGCACAACAAACACAACTCATAATGGCACACAATGTCACACAACAATACCAAGGGCCGCATATAATGGACATGAATATGTCATAACAAGTAATGAAAATTTTCCTACAAAAAAATACATTACGAATGTTACAAACAAGGGACATGTTTAAATGTCAAACATACATGACGATATAGGGATAATATCCATAAGAAATAGACATGTTCAAACATCTCACAAGCAAATATTTCGCACATAGGACCAAGGGCCAAAACTAATGAACATGTTTAAATAACACACATACCAAGAAATAAGTTCCTAGAGATGATTATGCAACTATTACACATAAGGGTTAAGGACTGCCCACAATAAGAAATAAATGTCTAGCCTATCATGCAATAAAAATAACAACATGAAGGAGCATAGAATAAGTGAAAAATAGGCTATATCATCCATATGATTCAATGTCACATCAAAGAAAAATAGCATATCCATGTAGCACAATTTAAGATATAAGTGATCAACAAGACAATTATAATATATGTAGCTCAACATGGTAGAGAGGTCATAGATAAATATAACATGTCATTAATATAACCTATAGAATAAGATTCCTCTAGCATAGCATGAACACTGGGTAGAAGGGAATCCAACATCTTAGAATCCATGTATAATGTATTTTCTGCATCACACTCATATATCTTATGAAATGCATGCATGTCTAAAAAATAATATGATATCTACCAAAATATGTGATAATTAACATATGTAAAGAAGAAAACTAGTAACTCATGTCATACTCAAGTATTAATTTTTTATTTTTTGAGTGTTTTATGTTTTTACAATACTTGTTTTTTTTTACATTTTTTAAATATTTAAATGGTTTTTATTTTTATCATTTTTAATGTTTTTATATTTTTTGAGATATTTGAATGTTTTGTATTTTTGAAATATTTGAGAAAGACAAATAACAAGGCTTAAGAAAAAATAATTTAAGAGATTTAAATAATTCATATCATGTGTCAAGGGATAGTGTGCAATAGATGTGATAATATGGCATTGTGGATAAAGTGAAAGTAAGCAATATGCTCCCACTAAATATGTGTATTGAAAAAAAAAACTAGCTTAATATTGTATGTGAATATGAGATTATGCATGCCCCTAGTGGGAAATAGTTAAAGTATCCTCATGTAGTAAGTAGAAGTAAGAGTGTGCATGTAAGATTGATTGTCAACCAAGGATGTGTAGAATGAGCAAGTAACATGCCATAAAATATGTGTATTAATTTTTTTATAAGATGTTTGGATCAAGAAAGACAATCAAAAGGAAAGGGTCAAATAAAAAAAATCCAATGGTTAGAACAAAGGTCTATGTAAGTACATATGAATATATGTGTGCCAAGATAGAAGAATAAAATTGATGAGTTGATATGAGGGATCTATGTACTATAGAAAATATTAAATATTAATAAATGACTTGGTCAACATGACGTTCTCATGGAGTTCCTTCATAAGATATGTAATCACCATTTGAATTTTGTGTTAAGCCACCAATTGAGATGAGGAACTAATTTTTTGGTCATGTGTCATCTAGAGTGTTGTACCAATCTTGTACATAATCATAATCATCTTCTTGGTCCTAAAATTTTGGTATGACACTTGTATCATTGTTTATATCTATATATTTAAAACCAACTTCTACATAACATGGTATTGAATTTTTATGATGTATTTTTATTTGCTATATGTGTTAAACCATGTGCTTTTATTGTAATTACATTAGCTATCTTTGCTAGAATATTATTTGAATAAGTATTTTCCTTTATTTGTTCTTTCTTGACAGATTCATCCTCTCTTGAAATTGTAACTATTTTATCTTCATGCTTAAATGTGACATAGTTATGATCTTTAACAAATATTGCTCCAATTTCTCTCATCCATGATTTTCCACATTTTCATTACATTGACCCAAGGTACAATCAATGTGAAATATAATAGAACATGTTTTGGACCCAAGTGATACTGGTAGCTCAATGGATTTAATGCAACACTAAGATCGAGTAATATTTTCCAAGTGTTAATTGTTATATTCAAGATGTTGGAGAAGTGTCATGCTACATATATTATCTTCATGAAAAAATGAAATCTTAACCTTGGTACATTTATTACCATTAATGTGAAAACTAAGAATAATAGGCTCTAGATATGAAAAGTGTTTTTTAGCTACCTCTTTTGGAAACACATTAGCCTATTTTGGCATGTCTTACTTTTGAATTTATTTTGTGAGAAACCCTTTCTTGAGAATGTTTTCTTTTTTATTTTTGTTTTGGTTTTGAAAATTTGCTTTTTGTGCTTGTTCTTGTAGTAATTTATCCTTATCGATTTGTTCCCTTTGTATTTTCTCTTTATGTAACATTTATGCTTCATATTTTTACTTTTGTATCTTTTATTTCTTTAATTTTTATATTTACAATTGTTTCTTTTTAACATCTAATTTATCCATTTGTAACATTTATTTTTTTAATTGCTTAGTGTATTCTAATTGCACTTGTTCCTTAGAATATGTAACTTTAACTATTGTATGATGAGGTTTGTATATGTGTGAAATATTATCTTCAAATGGTGTAACACTTATAAATATAGCTTTAATTTTCTATTTTTGTTGTTATCAAGTAATACTACAAAAATTTATTTTACTCTAATTATGTTCACTATCTTGCATTATAGCCATTCCTTTGTCCTTAGAGGATAATGTCTCCATAGTAGTTTTTTATTCATCCCTATTTATTATATACAAATAATCTTGATATGTTCTAACTCCCACATGGGTGAATAGAGTCTGAAATAAGTATTATTATGGATCGATAGGATTGAAATTTAGCTTATGTAATTTGTCATTAGGTGGATTTTGTATATCATCATCACTATCATACCGATATGTAACTATGCAATTAGGATCTTTAGAATTGATCAATAGAGGGAGATCTTGTATTTTATACTTTTTTTATATGGTAGATATTAATATGTTCTGTGTATATTATTTGATGCTCATGATTGGTACTTTTTCATTATCTTGACTTGAATCTCCAACCTCATATGTATGTATCTAATCAAGCAAGATGGGTTATGTAGGTGGTTTAATAGAATGATTTTTAGATTGAGATTGAGCCATTTTTCAATATCTAAAAAGGGTATCATTTTATAGAATAGTATATTCATATCTATCATATATAAATTTGATACACCTATGGAATGTAAAATGTACCACCTCCATTACATGAATCCAAGGTTGCCCCAAAAGTAAGTTGTAGTGTAACTATTTAGGCATGACTTGAAAAATAGTAAGCACCATCTTAGACCCTAATAGTAAATCTAATGTGACAGTTTCAAGTGTTTTATAAGGAGTATTATTAAATCCCTTGATATTTTATTCTAATTTTTTAATGTTGTTCATATTTATACCCAATTTTGTTAAGAAATTAAAGCTAAAAATATTCATCCTTGAACCATTGTTGATCAACACACGCTTGAATATCTTTCTATGTACTTGAGGTTGAATGAATAGTGGAATAGCTTGATCTATGACATGCATAGGAGGTAAGTCTTCTTTATCAAATATGATGACCTTATCAATATCCTTGTTGTATTCATTAGAATAAATTTATGCTATTTTTGTATCACTAGAGAGAGTTTTATGGTGCAACACATTAATATAATACATTTATAGGTTGTTGATTTCTATAATAACTCAAAAATCGAAAATTTAAAAGGGCTATTCTATAGTTGATAGATGATATCATAACCCTTAGAATGATTTGTTTTCTTTGTGGGAGTTGGATGGGGTTGAGGAATAACATGTTTAACATATTTGTTCTGACATGATAGATGATCTACATGCCCTTTTCTAGTGTTAAAAACATGAAATATAGAATATAATATTAGTTGTAGATGAATAATGGGAACAAGATGTTGAGTGAGTTAATCTTAAGGTCTAGGGGTAGGAGGAAACAAATGAGTCATGCACACCCTTTGGTACCTAGTGGTGATGGGTACTAACTCATATTGAATATTAAAACAATATGAACTGAGGAATAATTGAGATTGTATATTATGCATTTTAGTATTTTTATGACATTTCAATTTGATTAATGAAAATATATAGTGAATCTAAATAACACTTTGGAAAGTAACATAGAATTCAATGCTTAACTTCAAAATATTTAAACAAAATTCATTCATTATTTCCATGATTTTATTTTTAAACTTTGAATTTACAAATAGGATTAAGGGTATGACTAGACAAGGTGTGCTTGATTTATAGGCTCTTAGATATACTGATCCTAAGCATAAATAATGAACAAGGCATAAAGGGGCACTAACTACAAAGGATTCCATCACCTCGTAACTACACTATCTCTTCTTTAGGGTATGTGTTGAGTGACTTCTTGGGGCTAACCACTTACTGATGCACCACAAAACTAAGCAGTGTAATGGATTCCTATGGATAAAAAGTAAAAACCTAAGCATTTCCAATATACCAATGAGGTATGTGGAAATTAAAATTCATATATAGTGTTTTTAAATGGGATAAACATTGGATAAATACTCTTCACCCCACATATTAGGTAAAATTGAAGACCAATTTATCTAGAATGATAGCTCCTATGAGTTTTACCACTATCAAAACATAATTATATAAAAAAGAAAAATAAGAAAGAAAAATAAATTGAAAGCCAAAAAAAATTATGCACATAAGTCAAGAATTAAATTTGAAGCCTCAAGGTCAAAGTTAAATCCTAAAGCATTGCTCAATAAAATATAATAAAGGACAATTAGATTTATATTTAGTGTTTGGAAATGAATTATTTGCTATGTACCTAGGGATATGATATATTAATGTATATGGGTTGATGGAGATGCCAAAATGTGGCACACCTCCCCTTAGTTATTTATATGGGTACAATATATTAGGATAATGGAGTAACTTATGGAATTAGTACATTGGGTAATGGTTAGCCTACATTGGGATTAGGAGGTTACCCATCCATTGGTTAGATAGATGTCTATATAAAGGAGATGATTATCATGGTAAAGATATCAAGTAAGCATTGAGTCTTCTATTGTAAGAGGATATTGGAAGTTGTCCCCTCGAAGAGACATTGTGGAGTTATTCCTTCCTAAAGGAATATTATATGGTGTTGCCCTACCTTAAGGGTATTTCTACATTTATTGAATATTTGAATCATATCAAGATCATATCATTATTAAACTAAAACTCTAGAAAAAAATAGAAGTTCTCCAATATGTTTTACCCTATTTTTTATTCAAAAATTTTAAATGTTGTCTAATAGGTGTAAAATTTGAGAAATATTAGAATGCTAAAGATATACAATATTAATAATTTTGATTGCAACTTGTTAAATATATAAATATGTTATTTTTTAAAAACAATAGAAAGAAATTTATTTGGATTAAATCTAGTTTCTTGGCTGATGGTTTTTGGTGTATATCAATAAAAATCAGGGAAAGGTAGGACTATGACAAAATTGTAACTACTCTACCTTCTATGCATGTTTCTGCTAAGTGGGTTGAGATGATTTTATTATGTTTATACATGAATATATATTTTTTTTTTCTCTTTTATTTAGAAACCCTAGGGGACTTTATGAGAGGTAAAAACTTGTAAAAATAGAAGGGTATTTTAATGGAATAAGCTAAACCCAATAACCCCCTTGATGATTGACCACTATCTACATATCCAGAGACTTTGAAAAAAGAATCAAGATACACATAGTTCTCCTACCTAGAGTGATTATTAAATTATTTTCTTTGACTATATGTATGAAACTACACATTTTGATTCAATACTTGATAATGTTAACTCTTGACTTGCTTTGATATGTTTTAGACTTGGCATGTGACTACTCCTTATGAATGATCTTGAATTTGGGAAGTATATAATATATTTTCTCAATGTAAAATAGTGTATAAGTGATCAATAGATAGTGCCAATATAGGAATGATGAATGACCCTTGATTTATATTTATAGTGAAAGCTTCTAATAATTTATTTTAGTCAACATTGAAAAATGTGCAAGAAGGCCCAAAATAATAATTTGAATTTGAAAACTAATTATTATTTGGTAGGGGGATAAGGCTGCTGTAGTTAGACATTCTTGTGGTAGCGAACCTATTTGCCTAGGGAAAACTTGTCCCTAAGAATTAGGGATAACCATCATGATTTTGAGGTAGTTTGAAGGTAGTATAAAACAATTTGAGCATTTGATTTGGCATGTTCTTTATAATAGTGACAGAAAAAAGGATCAAGCTTGCATATAGATAAATGGACTAAAGGAATGAAAAATAAGAGTATTGTATTTAGGTACAAGTTAAGTGGTTAAAAATAAGTTAAGAATAAATATTTTAAAGTACATGTGACCAAATTTAGGTGTCTACAACTAGTTTCTAGGAGAATCCCTAAGGTAATTGATATACAATTGGAAGGATTGGACCCATAAATATCATGTAGATGTGAAATACTGGTGAATTAGAGTAATATACTTGCACACAAGTCATATAGGGGTAAGGAAGGTTAAAACTGATATTTACAAATGTCCAATATGATATTTTAGTGCCTACACTTATAAGCCAAGTATTTTAAGCACATCTACCAAGTTTTATCAAAAGTTATACAAATTTTATGAAATATTTTGTACATTTAGACTAAATTGCATCTACATCATTCCTAAGTCTTATACCATCACATATTGTATGAATATGTGGTCATAACAAAGCATATAGTTGAATTTGATTATATAGGGAGAATAGGTGAAGTCTTTTCTCTCACTGGGTTGATATTCACTTACAAGCACAATAACTACATAGAGACTTGATTCCAAGAGTTCAAGATATGTAACTTTAACTCCTAAAATGACTTATTGGTCCAACTAACTTCAAAATTATATTCCTATTACAACTTTTTACTAATTAAGTAAATATCAATGGAGAAACAAATTAGATAATTAAACCTTTCAATTTAGAGAAATGAAGATAGAATCTTGATAATCTTTTATCTACGAGTGATTTGGAAAGCTACATAACTTGAAAAGTAGTAGCAGTTATAATCATTGTAGATGGTCATAAGCATGGGTTAGAATCAACCATTTAATGAAATTTTCTTGGTCATAATCAATGGTCAACCAATTCTATATTTTTTCAAAAGCAGACTAAGATTCCAAGATTGTAGTTTAGTCACTTCTAGAAGTCTCTTTCCAAACTCAAAATTTAGTTACAAAGCCTAGATGCATTCATTTCAGTCTTCTTTCTCTCTTTCTTCCATTAATATTTCTTATCAATCATATCAATTATACTCACAGTCATCAATATTCAACATTAAGAAATATTTAGACCTGTAGATTATTGTATTTCTATAAGTATCTCATTTGCCTTAATTTTAACACATTATGTATAGTATAAACCTAATTATACAGTTAATAATTAGTTTTTTTTGGTGACCTTAATCCTTATGATCATTCAACCTTAGGTTTTCATTTATGTATCCCTCTAGCTTCTTATTTTCCACTTGTTAGATCTAATTTGTTAAAATAATGTTTGCTTCTTATTGGTTTATTATTATCCCTAGCTTCCTTCATGTTTCTCATGTTTACATCTTATGGAAATTAATAAGGTTAAATATAGCAACCTTACTGGGGAAATTATTAGATTGATTGGTGCTACTATCTATTTTATTCAACCTTTTCATGCTCAATATTCATGATTATTTGAAATAAAAAATATAAAATGCTAATGAAATCCCTAATTTTACTATTGATGATTGTTATTATATACCTAATGATGAAGCACATCATTTGAATGATTAGACTAATCATAATGTTTGGAATAACAATACCAATGCTTTTAATGGTAAACTTGTTATTAATACTAATGTCCCCAACTTTGATCATATGTTTGAACTAGCTTTGATAACTATTTTATGATTTTCTTGAAATAAATTGATACTAAGATATAACTAGTTATTGAAGAATGAAATAAGAGAATAAGGCCTACGTAATCTATACCTTAGAATAGAATTGTTACCATATATATTTTTAATGTTTGTAATTTGCCTATTGGAGGCCATTCTTCTACATCATGTGGTTATTAATACTATTCTTACACAACCTACCACATCTACTACATCTATTGTATCTCATACTTCTAATGTACCATATTTGCTTATTCCTAATGATTTATATTTTGGTTTTGGTTTTAGTCATAATACTAAAACATATATTCCTACCATTGTTAAGCATTAGTTGACTCATACACATTATACTAGATCTAAGGATGCATTCATTCAAAAATATCTTCAATATATGCAAACATAAACTATGGAACTTGCTCAAATATCTGAAAATATAGTCATGTGGTCACTTCTCAAGATAAATTACACAACCCATTGGCTCATGAGGCCCTCACTCACCCTTTTCCCACATGTTTTATGGTCCCTAAATTTGAAATATACAATTATTAAGGTAAATCCTTTACATCACAATAGATATTTATTTTCTTCATGATTTAGTTTTTATCATGACAATCTATTCATGACCAAGCTCTTTCCTATAAGTCTCATAGAATATGCATTGTATTATTTTTAAACCTTACTAGTAGGCTCTATGAATCGAATTAATGATTTGGCCAATATTTTTTTTGCTTACTTTTCTATCAACATTATCCAAAAGGTCACATTTTCTCAAATTTATTAACTTAAACGAGGACTTAATGAGAATGAATTTAAATTAAAAATTATTATTATGAAAATGTCCCACCAAATACCTGATATTAAGATACAACATGTGTTCTTCAACAATTTTATTCGACCACTCAAAGACTCATTATGTTTAACATTTTATCAATTTTTTGATGGGCACTACCATACGCTTAAAAACTATGAGATTATACTTTTATAGGCCAACATTATTAAATATGTGTCTAACTCTCCTAAAATTATGACCTACAAATATCAAGGTAAATAAACCTTCAAATTTAATGTTAATGACACACTTTTCAAGCTAAGAGTGAAAAAAAAATGTACATGCAGTTTCTCAACCACCTAAGAGGATAGCTCTTCCACCGTCTAGAGAGTGTAGAAAATTTAAAGGGTTAGATGAGGATCCTCACTAAGTGCCTAAAAGTTGTGTTGAATTCAACATATTATCTTTACTTCCATAACATGAGTTAGATACATCTTTACCTTTACCTAGAGTATATGATGTGAATGCATTTAATGACTACCATAGATCTTCAAGACATACTACCAATCGATTATATTCATTGATACATAAGATAAAATATCTTATTTATGGTAATGTCATTCAAGAGGAATACCATAATAAAAAATAAAATAATTCCATCATTACACCCTATCAAAATTTACATATCTTCAATAATTCATTTTTCATTCATGATACTAAGAAAGAAGACAATGCTCACATAGCTATACCTACACATCAACCATCAATTTACAATGAGAATATCTTAGATAATATTATATTTATGGTTACTACACTTGATATTTTTTATCTTTATCACTTTAGTGATGATTTATCTTATAGGGCTCATTGACACATCAATCTCCATGAGTGATCCTAAGGAGTGTGTTGGGAAAAGAGCAGGGTTAGTCCACGGGGCTTTGAGAGATATGTTCACATGATATATTATTATACCTTTTTATTACTTCATGAAACATTCATACCTCCTATAATGTCTCTCTAAAATCCTAAAAACTTAAAATATGGCTAAGTTTGAAACCTTGAAATCTAGCTAAGATTAAAATCTAATAGGATCCTCCAAAACCTAAAATATGCATTATAACACCTGAAAGTCTAAAACATCTTTAAAGCATATATATTAAATATAAATTAAAATATAATCATATTATATATATATATATATAAAGCACTCATGTAGAGTGCTACTCTGAGGGAATAGTCTTGAGTCCTAGGTCTTATCATAGCTAATTTTTAAAATCATGCCCAAGGGTTTCCCCTACACCATTAGGTATGATTAAACCACAAGGATACAATGATGCTAGAGAATATAGAGGTGGCCAACCTAGGGGACCTTGAGACCTCCCAGATGTAGTACTCAATAAATAATATTTGAACTAACCTAGTGGGATAAAATTTGTATGAAAGAGTTCAAGGGAACTCCCTAAAAACCATGAACTATAGACTTGCCTTATATTATTGAGCATAGGTTTCAATCCACCTTGACCTCTATCACATTGAACACTAAGATAACTGTTCACTGCATAAGAGATATAGCCTCCCCCATGCATTTGCATGAGTGATCTGCCATGGTAGAATGTGAGACTCAGTGTTATATAGGTGGCTGACTTGGGAGAATAAAACCTAAGACTTACCTCCTGTAACACTCAACACTCAACCATTGAGCTATCTAGACAAGTTATATATATGTGCTTGCTAATTCAGGCTCTATTGAGTCTCTTTCCTCTCTACTTCAGTCTAATTTCTCTAGAGACATTGTATTTATATTGTATCAACTAGGTTGATAGAGTTTGTTTCCTACCTATTTATCACTTAGCTATATTGGCTTGGTCGATACTATCAACTTAGATTTTAAATTATTTTTATTTATAGATATATATATATATGGGTCATAATTATCATTCCCAACACACATAAAAGTCATCTACTCTACTTTTACTCATATTTATACTCTTAAGTAGTAAAAGAGGAATTAGAGGTTAAGGTCTTATTCTTAGAGTTTAAGCATTGCACATAATTATTTGAAGCTCAATAGGAGGATTTGAACCATAAGGACATCTATGTATTTTTATTTCCATTTAAGGTTTATATCATACAAGATGTCTTTCAATGTGCTGCTAGATCCAAGGGGGAGATTAATATACCAATGAATCAACCCAAACGTAAGTATATCTATCCTAATTCTATTTAATTTATTTACTTACTAGATAGATTTACTTTGCTTATTATTGTAGTAGATTCGTATTGTTGTCCTTGCTTAAGTTCTCCTTATCCTGAATAAACTGGTATAAATATAGGGTTCTTAGGTTTACTATTTCCACTTTAGACTTCACAAACTATACTTACAATCCACCATTTCACAATTTAATATTTATTATTTTAATGTTTATGGCTACCTTAGATCTATCTTACCCTTGTTTGTGAGTTCCCTGCATGCGGTTTCCTTACTTTATCCTTGAAAACCCCCCTTTTGTTATCATTTATACATCATTGATTTACTTTAGGATATAGTTAGAACCATACCCCATATATAATTCATAAGATTTGGAACTCTATACCCTTCACATTAAGTGTGGATTTACCTTATCTAGATCTATGACCACTTGAGACCCATTGTTATACCATCTAAGTATACATAGGCTCTATTTTATGTTCTCTAGTTTTTATCCTAGTATATATAGAGAGAACATTGTTATATTGGTCATCCTAGCCCACACATATAGTTAATAATTCATGAAAGTAAGATCCATCTATTAAATTTTATAACCATGATATTCCAAATGATGATATTAATAATGGTCCACAATTTATACAAACTTTGGTCATTCTATATTACACATGGCATCATAATAAACAATGGTAATTCTAGATTACACATGGCATTATGTTAGATAATTTTTAAAGTCAAAAATTAATTATGATGTCACTTATAACCAGTATAGGGTATACTGAAGAAGACTTACTTGACACAACTATGATTATAAAGAGTTATGATGATCTCACACCAACACCCAATGTATTTTTAGTATTGACACAACTATGATTATTAAGAGTTATGATGATCTCAGAATAATCACCATATGTCCTAAGACCCATTTTAGTATTGTTATACTTATTTTTGGATAACAAGACTTATAATTTATTACTTGGATGACCATGGGTAAATCAAATGAGAGCAATACCATTTAAATTATACTGATGTCTTAAGTTTTTGCATGATAAAAAATATATACTATTTGCAACACACCTTATAGTTTACCCATTTAACATAAAAAAACAAAAAAAAAAATTATCTAAATTACTTCCTAAAAATTAAATCATTTAACCTCATGTAGTATCTTCTATAAATTCAATACATAAGTTATGGTTCCTATAGCTCTTACATCTACAATTATGACTTCTTGAGTTATGGCTCCTAGAGTTATGAATCCTAAATTTGTACCACCAAGAGATATAGTATTTATTCATCTATGTCAAAATATTATCTTACCACATTTTGATTATATTCCTACCCATACAGCTATAAATAGTTTAATTATACAATAAAACACCAAAATAATATGTGTGCTTATTTTCAAGATGTTGATGCAACTCCTTTAGCCCATCACCATAATGTATATCCCTAGAATGATGACTCAAATTACTACATAACTCATCACCATATTTTTTATACTTCTAGTGATGCATCTAACTCCCCATGATCATGGAAATATAGCTTATTCCTTATGCTTCATCAATATAATATATTGCACAGAGCTTATTTTTCCTAGTTATTTTATATGTTATGGCTCGTATGTGCCATCCTCACTTGATATTTTTCCTTTCATCATCTTTATTATAGATTTGACATTATGTTTTATGATTGATTTGCATTGACATTCTTCTAGCCCCTTAATTTATATTATAAACTATGCTGGTATGGCCCTTGTCCTTCGATTGTTAATCTAATTTCTAATATATCTATTGATTTACTGATGGTGATATTATATATTTATTGATACCTTCCATCCTAGCATCCATTAAGTTTTGAGATAAGTTTTAGGTTGTTTGGAATCCTCCCTTTCTTTTTCTTCTAGAGTTACATGAAACAACCCCCTCTTAAAAAGTTGGAATCATATATTAGATTACACTTTGGATATGTGTTAGGCTCACTTGCTAATGCAACAAAACATTTGATGCACTACACACTAACGTGACAAGAACTAAAGGAGGGGAATTGAGGTAATTCATTAGAGGTAAACACATACAAAAGGCACTATGGGGAAGATGGTTGCTGTTAAATAGGGATTATGGGATTTGGGGCATATCAATATATGCATATAATGATAAGTCCCAAATGCCATAAGTGGCACTCGTACTTGCTCATAGGACCATTTCTAAGTCCTTAACCTTAGGTAAATGCCTCACTCTCCTTAGTGGGTTTTTGTCCCACTCAAGGATGGTTAGGTTAGAGAAGGGTAGCCTAAAAGTTCATAATTTATTAGTTAGGTCATTCATGATTTCAAATAAAGATATATGCTATATATTTAGATAAGTACCTAAAAATCAATAGCATAATTAATTCCACACTTGTAGATTTTTAATCATTCAAGCAATGATTATAAAATCATAAGAGAAAACAAATTTAGTATAATATTATTGATTATTATTGGTTGGGTTACAACACCTTACATCTTTTTAAGGTCATTTCACTATTTGCACATCATTTATATCTAACATAGTTGATCATAGCAGTTCATAACTTGAACTTTGTCTTTCCATAATCCATGCAACTATTTAAATTGGCATAACCAATGCTATAAAAGAGTACAATAACTAAGTTTATGATTTCTAAATAAAATGAACAT
>JARHVA010003209.1:5000-12500 GCA_037957365.1 Torreya grandis | reverse complement strand
ATGAGAATAAGGAATGAAGCTACGAGTATAGGAAAACTGACAATAGATAATAGAAAATAATAAATAATAATGATAAGTAACAACCCATAACAGAACTGGTAATGTATAGTAGTCAATACAAACACAAGGACCACAACTGACAAACACATAATGAAATATAATGACCAAATCAAATTGTTTGAAGGATAATCAAATAATAGTATACCAGTTGGTCATATAGATGTGCTTAGAAAACCTACCTAGCTCATAGACAACCTATCATCACCAAAATGGCATAAATCACATATGTCATAAATTGATAATCATTATAGATTATAAAATCATCATTAGTAGTAATAAAAAATCCATAACATAATAAATCATAGAATAAGTATGTAGTTAACTCTACTTCAACAAGTACCATATAATCCATTTAAACCATTCAATCATCATAGTGTCAATGTAATAATTGTAGAATATATATGAAAATATGGGATCATAACATCCTTCCCCCATGGAAATGATCTATCTCAGTGACTTAATCAAAAATCCATGTGTAATGTTGTCCAAAAACATGAGCATCTTCCCAAGTGGTTCTTCTTTTATTGATAAGATCCTATTATACCAAAACCTACTATATGTCCATGTTATGCAACGTAACACTATGATGGTTTAGGATTCTCACTAGTTCTAATTGGATATTTTCCTCTTTCATGACCTGTAAATGAGTCCAATCCAAAACATGAGATGGATCAATTATATACTTTCTCAATAATGAAACATGAAAAACATCATGAATCCTTGAAAGATGAGGGAGTATGAATTGGTAAACCACAGGGCTGATCTTTCCCACTATGTCGAAAGGCTCAACAAATTATGGTGATAACCTGGAAGCCTTGCCAAATTTAATAGAACTTTTTTGTGGTCTGAAGTGTAGAAAAACTTTATCCCCAATGCTAAATTCCCATAGAGTTCTTTTAAGATATGCATAGCTTTTCTTCCTATCTGAAGCTATTTTTTATTTATCCATGTTATTTTCATCTACTTTTCATATTCCAACAGCAAATCAAGCTGATTAACTACCCTATTTTCTAAGTTATTCCAAACAATAGGTGTTCTACACTTATGTACATATAAGAATTCAAAAGGAGCCATCTTAATAGCTAAATGATAATTATTATTATATACAAACTCAACTAGATAAAGATAATCCTTCCATTTTGTTTGTTGATCCATCACATACATGCATAGCATGTCTTCAACCACTTGGTTAAGTCATTCAGTTTGCCCATCTATTTCTAGATGATATGAAGACCTAAAATTCAGCTTTGTTCCAAAGGCTATAGTTAAATTATGCCAAAACATTGAAGTAAATAGTTTGTCCTAATCTGATATGATCACTTCAAGTATACCATGGAGTCTTACCACTTTCTTTACAAAGAGTTCTACAAATATAGATGCATCATTTATTAAATTTCCTCCAATAAAGTAGATAAATTTAATTGATTTATTAATCACTACCAAGATTATATCATGCTTACTACATGATTTTGTCAGCCCCACAATAAAATAAAGTGAGACTATAACCCACTTATCCTTAGGAATATCATGAGGGTATAATAACCCTTTTGGATGGCCATGCTCAACCTTAACCCACTAGCATTCCAGGTATTTTGCTATAAATTTAGCGACATCATGAATCATCCTAAGCCAAAAATAGAGCTTTTTGCAACTCATGCATCATTTTTGTAACACCTAGATGAGCATAATAAGGTGATGTATGCATTTCATTAAGTATAGAATTTTTCAAGTCACCCATCTTGGGGACATAAATTCTACCTTTATACCTAATCAATCCATCTATTACAATATAAAATTCATCAAATATTTTTGCTACTGGCTCGTTATTGAAACCTATTATTACTTCATGGAAGAATACATCAACAAGCTATTATTTTAAAATAACACTTCTAAAATTTCCTTGTAATATTGACAAGGTAGTAAGGTATGTGCATCTACTAAGTGCATCAACCACACAGTTCTCCTTACCTTTGACATATGAAATATTCATGTCACAATTGCTCAAAAATTCTATCCACTGATGCTAGAGTGCATTTAGATCTTCTTGAGAAAATAAATACTCAAGACTTCTATGATCAGATTTTACTTGGAAAGGCTTTCCCAACAGAAAGTGTTTCCATTGCTTAAGTGCATGGATAATGGTAGCAAGTTCTATGCCATGCATAAGATAATTATTTTCATGCTCTTTCAAATTTTGTGACTCATAGACCACAACCTTACCATCTTGAGTTAAGAGACCTCAATAGCCTTCTTTGGAAGCATCAACCCAAACTTCAAAGTTACCATTTGGGTCTGGTATGATCAAAATAGGAGCTATAATAAGTATCCCCTTCAAATTAACAAAATCTTCCTCACATCGAGGAGTCCATTCAAATTTATTTCCTTTGTGTTTCAAGGAGGTGATAGGATATGCCACACTAGATAAATTTTAAATAAAGCATCGGTAATAACCAACCAACCTCATGAAGCTTGGCACTTCATGCACATTAGAAGGAGTAGGCCAATTTTGGATAGATTTAATTTTGGTAAGGTCAACACAAATTCCTTATTTAGAAGTAATGTGTCCTAAGTAATTAATTTTAGATTCATAAAATACACATTTGGATAATTTTCTATAAATCTTATGTTGTCTTAGTCTTTGTAAGACTAGACAGAGGTGTTTATTATGTCCAGCCTCATCTTTAGAATAAATCATAATATCATCAATAAAAACCATCATAAACTAATCCAAGTAATCTCTAAATATTTTATTTATAAGGTTCATGGTGTTTATCAGTGCATTGGTAACTATAAATTCATAATATCCATGTTAGATCTTAAAGGCAGTTTTATGAATATCCTCTTCCTTAATGTACAGTTGATAGTAACTAGACCTCAAGTTTATCTTGGAAAAGATCAAAACACCCTTAATTTGGTCAAAAAATCATCAATTATTGGCAAAAGATAGCAATTTTTTATTGTTACCCTTTTCAACATGCAGTAATCAATACAAAGCCTTTGAGTACTATGTTTCTTCTTTACAAGCACTACTGGAGCACCCCAAGAAGACACACTCGATCATATGTTTTTGCAATCTAAAAGTTTTTGCAGCTGAAATTTTAATGCTTATAGATCAACCACATTCATGTGGTAAAGTGCCTTAGATGTAGGGGTAGATCCAGGTATGATGTCAATTTAGAAATCAAACTCTCACTTAGGTGGCAACTCAGGTAGTTTTTCAAGAAAAACATCCATAAACTCCCTTAGTAAAGGAAAATCTATATGTTATAGCTCCTTCTCATTATAAATTTATCATAGTTAGACTACATAGAACTTGAAACCTTTCCTAACAGCTCATTTTAGCTATAGGGCTAAAAGTGTTTTACATCTTGTAGACCCTTATATGCCTTGAAATTCTACAATTTGGCCAAGGCCATTGGTGCATCACACTCTTTTACCCACATAATCAAGTGTGGCTTGATGTTCATGTAACTAATCCATCCTAAGGATGAGATCATATGACCCTAAAGGTGTGAGAAATAGATTTACCTTGGTCTTAAAAACACCAAGATCCAACTCTACTTATTCCAAGCATTCAAGAATAGGCAACTTACCTCTGATACTAAATTCCTATTTCCAACCTTCTCTTATCAAGACAGGTTGTATATTACATTTTTTAGCAACAAAAGGAGAAATAAAACAATCTATTGTACCATAATCAATCAAAATAATTAAAGTAAAATTGTTAATTGTACCTTGGGTCTCAATAGGAGTAGCCTACAAGTCAGCATTGAGGTTATCAATAATAACATACACTCTATGGTTCACTACTTAACCTGATTTTAACTTAGGAAAGTCCTTGTTATAGTCATTATCACCACATTCCTAGCATATAATCAGCCTAAAAGATGCTATAAAAATAGTGTTATCCCCTGTAGTAGGTCCATGCAAGTTATTTTTATGTTGTTCCTTCTTGTAAGAACTAGGTTTGGAAGGTCCATGAGATTTGAAATTTCTATTCTAATTTGAAAACTTCCTATAATTCTTATTGCCTCCTAAAAATCTATGGTTAGAATTAGATTTTCTAAAATTCTTGTCCATGGAAGAAAGGTTCTTGGCCTTAGACTATTGTCTACTTGACTTAAATTCTTGTCTTGCCTTTTGGCAAGAATTTTCTTTCTATTCAGCCTTGTATGTTGATTCTATGTCTGCATCTAACATTTTAGGATTGGTCATGTTAACATCATACATCAAAATATCCTTAAACACAATATTAAACGTCATGATCTTAGTTTCCTCATCATGCATATAGTTCACATGACGTAATAAGTCAAGGAATTTATTCTCATAATCTACCACAAACATGTTATCTTGCTTTAAGAGCTAAAAATCGGTGATTTTTTGCTCTTTATAGTTTGTATTCAAGTACATCTTGTGGAATTGAGTCTCAAAAATAGACCAAGATAGATTTAAAGTTTGATACCCTTCAATAGCACAAAGGTGGTTCTACCATAATGCTACAAGTCCTACTAGTTGATATGTTTCCACTCTAGCTTTCACTTTAAAAGGCACATTATGCAAATTGAAGTACTTTTATAAGTGTAACAACCAAGCATCGACTACATTACATAATTTTTTTCTTGAAAAGGTAGGTGGTAGAAGCTCTTTCATTTCTTGAATGATAGGTCAATGATGGTCAAAAGTAGTTCCTTAATTAGAGGTCCTTCCACCTAACCAATTTCCAATCAAGGTATTTCCTCTTGGGATTCCCCTTAAAGATTATTCAATCTTTATTCCTGATTATCAATCTTCCTTTACAAGGTGTTAAGGGCTATTAAGATCTCACTAAGGATTTCCTCATGTTTATCAATTAAAATCCCACTAACTGCTTCAGCATGGGGTGCCTTAGTATTGATGTCTACATTATTCAATAGCAATTCATCTAGATTGAAAATGGGAATATAACCTCTTTTGCATTCTCGACCCCTGCCCCTAGAAATATTGACATTTAAAGGATTTTTGTGGATGTTGCCTCTAATTGATCACATTCTAACCATCCCAATAAATCACAAGTGATATCTTAGAAGATTGCATTTATTTAGGTGGAAAAAATACTCATTCCCAAAGTTCCCCAAATCATAACACTACTTTGATACTAAATGAAACAACCAAAAAAAATTGTAATCATATATCAAGTTACACATTGGATATGTGTTAGGATCACTTGCTAACGCAATGAAATGTTTGACTTACTATGCACTAGCATGACTAGAACCAAAGGAGGAGAATTGAGGCATTTCACTGGAGGTAAATACATTAAAAAAATCACTATGTGGAAGTTGGTTGTTATTTATAATGATTATGGGATTTGGGGTGTATTAGTATATGCATACAATGATAATTTTTGAGTGCCATAAGTGGCACTCATACTTCCTCATAGGACCATTTCTAAGTCCTTAACCCTAGGTAAATGCCTCACTCTCCTTAGTGGGTTTCAGTCCTACTCAAGGATGGTTAGGTGAGACAAGTGTAGCCTAAAAACTCATAAGTTATCACTTAGGTCATTCATGAGTTTATATCAAGATACATGTTATATATTTAGATAAGTACCCAAAAATTAGCAACAAAATTAATTCCACACTTGCATATTTTTAATCATTCATGTAGTAATTATAAAAGTATAATAGAAAATAAATTTAGTACACCATTCTTGAGTGTGATTGGCCAAGTTACAATACCTTATAGCCTTTTAAGGTCATTTCAATATTCGTACATCATTTATATCTAACATAGTTGTTCATAATAGTTCATAACTTGAATATTATCTTTCTATAATCCATACAACTATTTAAATTGGCATAGACAATGCTATAAAAGATTACAAAAACTAAATCTATACTTTCTATATAAAAGGAACATCTTGCACAATCATTAATAATATATTCAAGCAGTTGTTTGCTAAAGATATTTACTAAGTCATAAGTGAATGTTTGAAAGACATAAGTATGTTACAACTTTATTGCAATGCATCTAGTCAATTCAAAACTAGAAATCATGCAATGGTATATTTCAATAAATCATAAATAAATAGGTTCATTTGAGTTTCAAGATGAGTGGAACCCAAATAAAATGTTTCACTTAAGGAACTCTTATAAAAAATTTGTTGGCAACCAAGGCAATCAACCAACAAGTTCAGCTCATGGAAATGAAGCTAAAGGAACAATGACGTATAAATTCTAAATTAATTAAGATGTTGTGACAACTATTTAACATATTTAGACTTCATTATGGATACATAGAATGTATTTTGTAAATAAGTAAAGCATTGTGTAGGATCATTCATCAAATTATAAGAATTATTAGTTATTTTATACATGTTACAAATTACTTTCAGATTTTGTAGTCATACATAAAGTTGGAAAATGATATTATATACTTGTAAATGGGAAACATACCATGCATGAAATCGATAGGTCTAAAGTGTATGATAGAAAGAAGTAGTTGTTTTATTTTCTCTTAGTCTAGCTTCGCAAGTTTTTTATTACTACAAGGGTTAGATGTTCCAAATGCAACTATGTATTTATAAATGGGAGTAATCAACTATCTAATTAATAACCCAACTACGGTAAAAGCTATGCCACTTCTTTCATTATAAATTCAAGTACCTAATGTAAAGTACCAATGCATATGCATTCCATGTAAGGCAACTTAAACAATTAAAACTTATTCATTCTGTAATATACAACTATAAAATAGCTATATGTAAAACATCTACATGTTTATGTTTTCATGAAATGACAAACTAAAATAAACATTAATATTCATAATAACATAATTCATATTTTTTTAAATTCTAAGTAGAATAGATTTATGGAAATAGATTTACCATAAAACATCTTAGTGGTTCTCATTAAGAGTCAAGAATAAATGTACTTAAAGATGTTTATATTTAATATGGTAAAATCATTCTTGCACTAGAATGTTAGAACTAAGAGAAATAGCATATCAATGAACAAGTATTATTTAAATCCACTTTTAGATCATTATAACATATAAGTCAGTAACATAATCAAATAATTTTAATTTACTATGATTATAAGGAATATGGTTTAGCTTTATAAACAATACTATTCAAAGTGCCTATATAAAAGCTTCAATCAATATTTATTTTATTTGCTTAATAATTCATTTCTAAATCTATTCATAACATTTGTTAATATCCAACAATATAATTATAAAAACCAAAATCAACATTTATAATCTATAATAATATATAATCAAATCAATAAATACATTTTTTACCATCTTCCATACGAAGTCATCGACACAAGAGTTGAACATGAACTAACTGATCAGGACAAGCTCACCCCACCAGCCCTATAAGCCCCCCATCGGTGGCCCTTACCACCCCAACCATCAATAAAATGGTGGTTGTGGTAACTCAGAATAGGTAATGAATTT